>CAUYQV010137466.1:0-66745 GCA_963574575.1 Galagoides demidoff
CGCCTGTGGTCCCAGCTACTTGGGAGGCGGAGGCAGGAGACTCGCTTGAACCCAGGAGTTGGAGGTTGCTATGAGCTGTGATGCCATGGCACTCTACCCAGGGGGATAGCTTGAGGCTCCGTCTCAAAAAAAAAAAAAGAAAACAAGCTAGAAAGACATGACTTCACAACACATCCCTGTAATGTGTGTGTGGGCACTTTGGACAGCCAGAAGCTAAATCCCACTGACATGGATGGTCCTTCCCATCTTTCAAAGCTTGTTCTGGACAGGCATTACATTTTAAGCAGATAGTCCAAATTCTAAGTAGCCCCTTAGGTCAGGGTCCACTTCAGGTCAACAGCAGTTGCACATTATCTATTATGCTCTTGGGGTCAAATATAAAAGTAGGCTGGGAGGAATAGCTGTACTTAAAGCTTGCATGCTCTCTCATATGTAACAATTTGATATTTTGCTAAAACATGGATCTATTTTTTATTTTTATTTTTCATTTCACATTAATGTGAGGGTATAAACCAGTGGTTCTCAACCTGTGGGTCATGACCCCTTTGGGGGTTGAATGATCCTTTCATAGGGGTCACCTAAGACTATCCTGCATATCAGATATTTACATTATGATTCATAACAGTAGCAAAATTATAGTTATGAAGTAGCAATGAAAATAATTTTATGGTTGGGGGTCACCACAACATGAGGAACTGTATTAATTGGTGGAGGCATCAGGAAGGTTGAGAACCACTGGTATAAACTATTAGGTTACATTGTTTGCATTTGTTAGATAAATTCTAAGTTGTAGTTGAACCCTTTGCCCAGGGGTATGCTGTATACACTTACATTGTACCCATTAAGTAAGAGCTTAGCAATCCACCCCCTCTCTCCTCCTCCTTCCCTACTTGAATTAAATTGTGTTTTTCTCTTGTGTGGGCATGTGGATATTTATCTATTAGTTTCATATTCGTATTGAGTACATTAGATACTTGCTTTTCCATTCTTATGATATTTTACTAAGGAGAATGTTCTTCAACATTCGACTAACTAGTTTTCCCAGCACCACTTACTAAATAGGGATTCTTTTTCTCAGCGTATGCTTTTCTTTGGTTTATCAAAGATCAGATGCCAACATGTGGCTGGTTTCATCTCTAGGTTCTCTATTCTATCCCATAGATCTGTATCTCTATTTTTGTGCCAGTACTATGTTATTTTGATCACTGGAGACTTTTAGTATACCCTGAAGTCTGGTAATGTGATATCTCCAGATTTGTTTTTATTTCTCAGAATTGCATTGGCTATTCGGTTTTTTTCTGGTTCCACATGAAACAAAGAACTAATTTTTCAAGTTCTTCAAAGTACGACATTGGTGCTTTGATGGGGATTGTGTTAAATTTATAGATCACTTTGGGTAGTATGAACATTTTAACAATGTTGATTCTTCCCAGCCATAAGTATGATATGTTCTTCCATTTGTTAACTTCTGCTATTTCCTTTTCTTAGGGTTTCATAGTTCTCTCTGTAGAGATCCTTCACGTCCTTTGTTAGGTATATTCCCAGGTATTTCATTTTCTTTGAAGCTACTGGGAAGGGTATTGTGTCTTTGATTTGATTCTCAGCTTGACTGTTATTGGCATATATGGTGGCTACTGATTTGTGAACATTGAGTTGTATCCTGAGATGTTTACTTTATTCCTTGATCACTTCCAGGAGGCTTGTGGTTAAGTCTCTGGGGTTGTCTAAGTATAAGATCACGTCATTAGCAAAAAGTGAGAGTTTGACTTCCTCTGTCCTCATTTGAAGACCCTTGATATCCTTCTCTTGCTGGACTGCATTGGCTCAAAATTCCAGCACTATGTTGAATAGAAGTGGTAATTGTTACGTCCTTCTCTGTTTCCAGTTCATTAAAAAAAAAATTATACATCGGGTTCAGTGCCTGTGGCTCAAGTGGCTAAGATGCCAGGCACATATACCTGAGCTGGTGGGTTTGAATCCACCCAGGCCCGCCAAACAACAATGACGGCTGCAACCAAAAAATAACCAGGCTTTGGGCAGGCATCTGTAGTCCCAGCTACTTGGGAGGCAGAGGCAGGAGAAACGTTTGAGCCCAGGAGTTGGAGGTTGTTGTGAGCTGTGATGCTATGGCTCTCTACTCAGGGTGACAGCTTGAGGCTCCGTCTCAAAAAAAAAAAAAAAATTATACATCAGGACTAGGTGACCTTTTCTCCAGGAATGCAAGGTTGGGTCAATATATGTAAATCCAGAAATATAATACACCATGTAAACAGAAGCAAAAACAAAGACCATAGAAAACTCTCAATAGACGCAGGTAAAGCATTCAACAAAATTCAGCATTCTCTTCTGATTAGAACACCTAAGAAAATAGGCATCGAGGCTTGGCCCAGTGGCTCATGCCTATAACCTAGCATTCTGGGCGGCCTAGGTGGGTGGATTGGTCACAGAATTGAGACCACCCTGAGCCAGAGGAAGACCTCATCTCTAAAAATAGCTGGGCATTGTGGTAGGTATCTGTAGTCCCAGCTTCTTGGGAGGCTGAGGCAAGAGATTTGCTTAAGCCCAAGAGTTTGAGGTTGCTGTGAGCAGTGACACCACAGCACTCTTCCGAGGACTACAAAGTGAGACTCTGTTTCAAAAAAAAAAAAAAAAAAGAAAGTAGGCACAAATGAGACATTTATTATTTTATTTTAAGAGACAGAGTCTCACTTTATTGACCTTGGTAGAGTGCCATGGCATCACGAAGCTCATAGCCACCTCCAACTCCTGGGCTTAGGTGATTTTCTTGTCTTAGCCTCCCAAATAGCTGGGACTATAGGCACCTGCCACAATGCTGGGCTATTTTTTGTTGCAGTTTGGCCAGGGCTTGGTTTGAACCTGCCACCCTCAGTATATAGGGCTGGTGCCCTACCCATTGAGCCATAGGTGCCGACCGAGAGGAGACATTTCTTAAACTGATAAGATAAAGCCATTTACAACAAATCCACAGCCAATATCATACTGAAAAGCATTTCCACTTAGAACTGGCACCAGATAAGGATGAAACATGGAACATGACAGTACAAACCTGGAGTGGGGAAGGAGCCCCTTATTAATGGCTTCAAACATTTGCATTCTGTCTTTTAACATGGAAGTACAAAGAATCTCCTATGTATGTGTGTATGTGAGAAATAGATCCTCCCCAAAAGCCTACTTCTGGTACTAGTGAATTGAAGAAGAATTGAAGAAGTTTAAGAAGAGAGATTTATCTGAGCAAGAGTGAGACCCCATGCGGTGGCTCATGCCTATAATCCTAGCACTCTGGGAGGCTGAGTAAGGTGGATTGCTCTGAGCTCACAAGTTTGAGACCAGACTGAGCAAGAGTGAGACCCCCATCCCTAAAAATAGCCAGGTGTTGTGGCAGGTACCTGTAGTCTCAGCTACTTGAGAGGATGAGGCAAGAGAATCACTTGAGCCCAAGAGTTGGAGGTTGCTGTGAGCTATGACACCATAGTACTCTATAGAGGGTGACAAAGTGAGACTCTGTCCCCCCCTCCAAAAAAAGAAAGCTATTTTGGATAAATCAGAGTGAAATATCACTCATATATATGTATTTATGACTATTCAGTATATGATAAGTGTGGCTTTGTCAATAAGAGGAGGAAGGGATAGATTATTCAATACATGAGATGGGAGCCATTGAAAATTTAGAACAAAAAGTTGGCTCTCCCTTTTTACATACATAAAAATTTATTCCAGATGGAATAAAGAACTAAACTTAAAAAACAACTGAAAAATATCTATAGGAAATATAGATGAGTATTTTACATATTAATGTTGGAAGCAATAAAGGAAGCCACAAAAGAAGTATTTGTTGCATTTGACTATATAGAAATAAAAACTTCTGTTCAAAAAGAAAACATAAACACAATTAAAAGACCAATGACAGTCTGGAAGAGTGTATTTGTAACATATATGAAACAGAAAAGGGAATTATAACTGTAAAATAGAGTTTTTGGAAATTAACAAAAGACAAAATTAAATTAAAAAATGGTCATATAATAAGAACAGGCAATTCATAGTAGGAATAGATTACTTGACTTAGTAATCAGAAACGTAAAAGTTAACAATGAGAGGATTTCCTAATAATAGATTGTTAAAAATTTATCAAAGTTTGAAATATTCTATGGGTTGGTGAAAATTCTTGGTGGAGTATAAACCAAACCTGCTCTCAAGATAGCCAAGTGGCAGAAGCTATCCAAAATTTCAATGTGGAAATCATTTAAAGCCAGATATTAACTTTGAAATGTTGATCTTAGCAAAGCATTTGTATAGGTGCTCAAGAAGCATGTGGAATGAAATATTTTGTAATGTTATTGAGGGACAATTGAGGAACACTTTTGACATGCCCATCCATAGGGGGTTGTCCCATGGTGAGCAGATCTATGCAAATCTGTCCCCAAAGGCCAAGGAAGCTGAGAGGCTGAAGAAAGAGATTGAAACATCCAGTTTCTCAGAAACATTTAATAGGGACTCTTGAATAGAAGCCATGTCCCAGGTCACATGGAGAAGAGATGGTGATCCCAGTGCCATAACCTCCTAGACCCAGAGTTATATAGCATAGAGAAGGAATGTGTAAGGCCACTGAAGTCAATGTCTCAGAGAAAGGCAAGAATGTGAATCTGCCTACGGGCAGGACTTATGGTCAAGGTTGTTTTGACTTAAGGGTAGATTTATGACGATAGGAGATAAAGTAGAAGTCTAGAGGCATTCCTGGAATAGGGTTTAATCAGAAGTAAACATCCAAGATGAAGTTGCTGTAGCCTTCACACTCCACCCCCTTAATCTGGCTCTAACAATCTCAGTACACTCCTCTTGTGGTCCCTGACCCTTTGTTTGTGTGTGTGGGGATGTTCTTGATATTGTAACTTTAGCAGTGGTGTGATGGCAGTGGAGGACAGTTTGGGCCCAGTGGGATTCCAAATGAGGGAGATTTGCAGGCTTTGTTGACTATCTCTAGTCTTTAGAATGCCATGATTTTGGTTTTCTCAGAAGTAAAACAAAGAAAGATATGTAATATTAATAATTTGAATAGCAGAAATATAGTGCACAGAAGGATTACAATCAAAGGAGAATCTGCACGCCAGAACAACCACAACCAAAAAGAACCTATTCCCCATTAGAAGAGAGCCAACTAAAAGCATCATGAAGAAAATTGAAAACTGGTTTTTTTTTTGTTTTTTTTTTTTTGAGACGGAGCCTCAAGCTATCCCCCTGGGTAGAGTGCTGTGGCATCACAGCTCACAGCAACCTCCAACTCCTGGGCTCAAGAGGGTCTCCTGCCTCCACCTCCCAAGTAGCTGGGACCACAGGCGCCCGCCACAACGCCTGGCCATTTTTTGGTTGCAGCCATCATTGTTGTTTGGCGGGCCCCAGCTGGGGATTCAAACCCACCACCTTAGGTGTACGTAGCTGGTGCCTTAGCCGATTGAGCCACAGGCACTGAGCCTAAATATTATTTTTATATTAAACAAACATTAGGGCGTAAAAACCTGGCGGTTCTCTGTCATTCAAGTGATGTGTAGGATCAGAATATTCAAAACTTAGAAATTACAGGATTATCCTGTTTATTCTACAATTGTTAGATAATACACTAAGAATATACACATAGATGCAGACAGGATGTTGGGCTGCATATGTGATCCCATTTGTTTTGAGGGTAGGAGATTAATCTGTGCCCAAATTAAATATGTCATCCTTTTTTGTGTGCTTACAGTCTAATACAGTAAAGGTATGTAGAGATATTCTGGCTATAGATTTGGCCCAGAAGTTCAGCTATGAAGAGTCTATACATCAGCATAGCTAATAAAGTCTATAGGGAAAAGTTCCGTTATTAGTATTTATAATTAAACACATTTATCATCCAACTGAAATAGACTAAACTTCATTCTTATGCAAGGATTGAAAATTACTTTTTAATGGAGGGAAAACATGGCACTTTTGCAAAAGTTAATGCTAACAGCAAAAAGGACTAATCATCATGCTTTATTTTCCTGGTGAGATATGATAACATTTTGAATTAATACTGCCTGTCACATTATTTAGTTGAAAAGGGTCATTTCATTTCAAATGACTCTATAATAAAAAGAGAGGTCAGAATTGTGTAACATGACATCTTACATCTGAAGACAGCTGTTTTTTAAATATTACAGAAAGATGACATGTTTTCAGTATGATTTGTGGGGCAATATGATAAAAAGCTTGCTTTGTTTTGATGAAAATTTTTAATAAAGAAAATTGCTTGAGAACTTTTCGTAAGCCACCCATAATGGCGAGAGTTACTTTCAATTACCCGAAAATAATTGCATTTTCCTTATTTGTATATTTGAGTCTAAGACAGCTTTGATTATTTCTATGGAAGTATTTGTCTTAGGTAGGAATTTTGTTTCCAAAATTGATAATGGGCTATTGTTTTACTTCCTCTAATTTCAAGCAAGACTTTACACCATGTTCTTTAATGACATAAATAATATTATGAATCATTTATTTAAATAACTGTCTTTAAATTGGCTACTCTGTAGTAGGAGAAAAGTTTTCTACACAGGATTTTATTTACATATTCATAAGATAAATATTCAAAAAAATGAACTCTCAAAATTTTATTGTGTGAGAGCTATAATTGCCATTATATTCCATAGAATTAAAATTTAATAAAACAATTTCAGTCTGTTATTTACTTACACCATATAAGCTATAAATCTGAGTACATGAAGGAATCTAAGTACACAACATTAAAAGGGCAATGAACTATTTGCCATAGTAAAAAAAAAGTATATGTACTTTAAGAGGTAAATATATATAATAGAAAATAATTCATCATTTCATTTCATGATGAGAAATTTATTTTCTTTTCTAAAGTTTTCTAATTTTATCCTTTTAAAATTTGCTTATTTTTTGTAGCCTATTTTGATAACTATTACACACATAAATGATCTGATATTTTTACTAAGGAGGCCGGAGGTAGGTTGAGTTAAAATTCAGTGGTTGCCGGTACTGTTAAGAAGTTTCAATATCTGTATTGACAGTTCTGCTTTTCAGTGCCCTGTTGAAAATAATTCCTCATAGTGTGCTTTCTGTAGGTATAAAATATTTACTTAATCTTATTTTTTTACGTTTTGGTAAAATATACATAAGATATAATTTACCATTTTAAACTTTTTTTAATTGTTGGGGAATCACTGAGTGTAATGAGCCAGTTATACTGCTTGTGTTTGCTGGGTGAAGTCCTTCTATTAATAGGGTCCTACCTCCAAGAGTTTTGCAACACACTGTGGCTGCACATCCCCCACCCTCCATCCCTATTTTTCTCCCCAAAGCCCCTCCCCTCACCATGAGCTAGCATCAATTGTCCTCATATCAGAATTGAGTACATTGGATTCTTGCTTCTCCATTATTGTGATGCTTTACTCAGAAGAATGTATTTCAACTCCATCCAGTTTAATAAAAAAATATATATAAAGTCACTATCCTTTTTAGTGGCTGTATTGTATTCCATGGTATACACATACCACAGCTTGTTAATCCCTTCCTGGACTGGTGGGCATTCAGGTTGTTTCCACAATTTGGCAATTGTCAACTGAGCTGCAATAACCAGTCTAGTGAAAGTGTCCTTATGATAAAATGATTTTTTGTCTTCTGGGTAGATGCCCAGTAATTGGATTGCAGTATCAAATGAGAGGTCTAATTAGAGTTCTTTGAGGATTTTCCATACTTCCTTCCTTCCAAAAGGATTGTATTAGTTTATAGTCCCACCAGCAGTGTGGAAGTGTTCCTTTCTCTCTACATCCATGCCAGCATCTATAACTTTAAGTCTTTGTGATATGGACCATTCTCACTGGGGTTAGGTGATACCCAGGGTGGTTTTGATTTGCATTTCTCTGATAATTAGGGATGATGAGCATTTTTTCATGTGCTTGTTAGCCATTTGTCTGTCTTCTTCAGAGAAGGTTCTATTCATTTCATTTGCCCATTGATATAGGGGATTGTTGGTGTTTGTTGTTGTTGTTGCTTAATTCAAGTTCTCTGTAGATTCTAGTTATTGAGCTTTGTCCAATTCATAATATGCAAATATATTTCCATGTTCTGATGGTTATCTATTTGCTTTGGTTGTTGTCTCCTTAGCTGTACACATTTTAAACATTTTAAGTGTATGGTTCAGTGACATTAGGAATATCCACATTGTGTAACTGTTCAGTGTCATTTTTATTACATTAGTAAATTGTTTCTTTTGGCTTTACTTTTCTCTCTGTATAATATATGATTGAGGGAAACGTGTTTTTGGTAAAATTCTGCAAAAATGTTGAAAATAATTCAGTACTGCTTAAGTGTGTATATATTTATATATAATATATATCATTTGTATAAGCATATTTATAGAATTAACTAGCAGTAATAAATTATCTTCTAAAATGGACTTTGCAAAATACAAAGCTGTTGTCCATATTTAAAATATTGCATACTAGGTGCTGCCTGTGGCTCAATGAGTAGGGCACCAGCCCTGTATACCAAGGGTGGTGGGCTCGAACCCCCAGCCAAATTGCAACAAAAAATAGGCAGGTGTTGTGGCAGGTGCCTGTAGTCCCAGCTACTCAGGAGGCTGAGGCAAGAGAATCGCCTATGCCCAGGAGTTGGAGGTTGCTGTGAGCTAGGACTCCACAGCACTCTACCGAGGGCAATAAAATGAGACTCTGTCTCTAAAAAAATAAATAAAATAAAATATTGCATACCTATTTGTTTGATATGTTTTCTAGATTCAAATTTAAATCTAACCCACAGAATCTGCAATGTTAATATAGGATGGCTAAATTTAAATAGGTCTTCAGTGAATGGTTTACTTACTGTGAGAAAAAATGAGTTTGCTTCATGGGAAAAAAAGAAGATAATACTCTATTACAACAAACACACACCCTGTCAGGGACCCATTCACCATATGTTTGATGTCAAGAATAAAATCGGATTTGTTGCAAAGCAACAGATTTCAGTTAAGCAAAAATTCTATTTCTGCTGAATAGTTTTTTGTGTGTCTGGAAAGTATGTTTTATAAGGACTGACATAAAAAATGTAATCTGCCTAATGTTTGAACTTTAGTCATTTAGACTTATTGATTATACTCGTGTGTTTTCTAATAGAGCAGTTGCTTGAAACATTTTTCTTTCTGAAATCTTATTTTAGGTTTCCCTGAACTTAATTTTTATATATTTGAGCTTATTAAAACTCCAGCCTTGAAAGGCAATATGAGTTTGATCATTTTTCAAATTTCAGAGTATAAATTGTGATTCAGATGAGATCTGGGACTATCCATGGTATAATGAACAATAAGAGGATTAATCTGTGGACATTCTGTGTGCACATGCACACATAAATGCATGAATGGTTTGGTTTTTTTCACAGTTTTAAAAATTCTATTGGGAAAAACATGTATTTTGGGCTATTATCTTTAAAAAATTATAAAAGCATTTATCAATTTATGTGTTTATTTTACACGTATATATGTATAGATATACATGTATACATACATATACACACACAGTACCTATAATTTTACAAATTGAGATTTCTTTTATATTCTACTGCAAAGTATAAGTAGACTTCTGACTTTCAATTGTAATTCTGACTTCTAATTCAAATGTCGACTGTACTGTCCTCACCTCAAATACAAATTTCTGAGAACTGGACCTTTTATTTCATTTGTATCTTCTATGCCTTTCATTGGCTCCCTATCCTTCACTGGGGACCTATGTCATTACATCCTGCTGCTTCTTTCTGACTGCATCTGGTTCTCATCAGTCAATCCTGGATGAAATTGAACAACTGTGCCCTATTACTGCCACTACCTATATGATTCATCATTATCAGATCTATTTGAGCTAAACGTTGGCCTCTGGTATTATGATTCTTCTCATGGGATTCAGATTTAATTGGGACCCTCTCTTTCTAAGTAGCATACTATCCCCCAAACTTTGACTTTTCTGGCAGTCCTTCTTTCTGACCTTAGCCATAGGTCCCAGATTGTGAATTTCTAGAAGTGTTCAATTCTTTGAACTTCCAGGGATATAGTCACTAGACTATATTTCCATATATTAAAGGAAAGGAGAAGTTAACACCGACAGAGCACAAGGAGCAGTGGTATACATTACAGATTTATGTAGAAATTAATTAAAAAGAGTTATTCCTGCTCTCAATTTGCCTATCACTCATTAGAAGGTATGGCAGGAGTGTGCTGGTAATGATGAGAATAATATAGAGTAAAATACTTGCTGTAAGACTAGTGGAGTTTTATCTGAGCCTAATTAACTTAGAAAAACATTTTTTTTTAAATAATTCAAAATTGGTTCCCTGTCCATTTCAGCTGAATGTAAAAAAAAATCAGTTAAGTTGTTTGAATCTCAGGTTCTTCCTTATAAAAATTAAACAATAGTACCTACTTCATAGAATCTGCATATTAAATGAGTAATACATATATGTAGTAAGTATAGGTGAGGTATCAAATAAGTGTTTACAAATAGTTCATTTATACATAAAAATACGGACTAGGTTAAAAAGTTATTGTGATTTTCTCATACTAATGTCAAGACTCTTTGACAACTTTCAAGAAGAAACAACAAATAGGCAGTTGGGTGTATGAGGTTGGAGACAGAGAGATCTTGGGACTAAAGATAAAGTCAGAGCAAACATAGTGCGGTAAATGAGATAGACACACACGGATGGTAGGGAACGTAAATCGAAGCACCGTGGTTGGCTTCTTCACACAGAGGGTTGAAAAAAACAAGCAAGCAAACAAATACAGAAAAGCAACAGCAAACACATGACTTCATCATTCATTCAATCAGCACAGAAAGTAAGTGCCAAGATCTGTGGTTGCCAAGGATTAGGGAGCATGCGTCTCTCATCTGGCAACAATGCTGTAGAAGTAAGATTGACTGGGAATCAAAGGACATTCCATTTTCCTCCCCTATAGCTGAGAGGCAGTGGCTTCTGAAAGTCATGCTATCAGGGGAAGAGTAAAAGCGTGGGTAGTATGAAGGGATGGTAAGTTCCATTGCGGGGAGTCTTGGTATGTACCACACCTTTGAGGGGCAAGACCTGATTGTAAGAGGGACTTTACCTAACAAATGCAATCAGTGAAACCTGGTGGTTTCTTTTACTCTCAGTGAATCCCCAACAATAAATTTAAAATAACAAAAGTTTTTAAAAAAAGTAAAACTATTAAAGGCAGACTTTAAATGTCAGGTTAGTAAAATCTTAGTAAAAGATTTATAAATGTGGAACAGTTTTTGTAAGGTTTTTTCCAAAAATTCAAAACAAAATAATAAGACCTATGTGCACATCTCCTGGGATGACCAGAAAGTCAAGACAATTGCAGAGATTGTGCTTCTCTTTACTTGAAAAGGGAAAAGAAACTAAGAAGAAAAATACAAGTGCTCCTAATGTGGGTTGTGGCAGACGCTAAGGGGAGAAAAGACGACCCCTGGGAAAGTTTGCGGTTTTACAAGAGACCAGGTGGATGCAGAATCACCAAAGGGCCAGTTCTCAAGCCAGGATTCCCTGTTGTTCCTGGGGTTCTTTGAAAATCATCTGGAAAAATAGAATATTCTCTGGTATGAAGGCTGTGAGGTTGAACTTGCTGAAAGTTTCTTTGGGTAAACAGGTTTTTTTTTTTTTTTTCCTGTTTGCTTACTAACTCAGAAAACATGTCAGCAACAATATGTAGTTTATAGAGAAAGAAAAAAAATCACATGCTCCTGACCAAATGAGTTACTCATCATTTTTTGTGGTTTTCCATATGTGCACCACCAGACACATTAGAATACCAAAGATAAAACTTTAGCTTGGCAATTTCTGGATTATTTTCTTAGTAAATCTAAGCACTGTGATTTAGAGCAGAATGTGTATGTAAGAAATATGCAGGTCTCCCTTGCAGTCTCACTGTAAATTTTAAAATTTTGCATTTTAAAACGCCTGATTGAATATGTCTCCCACAAAGCTATGAATTTTGGAGAGCTGATTATCCCATATGTTTTTACTACAAATGAATTGTTGAGTGGAATTACATATGATTGAAAGTGTTTTCCTGAATAGTATGATCGTAAGATTGAGTTGAAAGATTTGTCGGGGTGGGGGGGGGATCCTGAGAACCATAATTCGGAAATCTATGAAATTAAAAATAAATGTTTTTTGTGTTAGTTAATTTCTATTCTTCTTATTTCTAAAAACAAGTACAAGAACAATAATGCGTAACAGAATATATTTTAGCTCTGTACTAGGTATTATCCCAAGCACATCACATCCCCCTCAACATCTCTTTGGGGAATGTCTGTCCTGATTATTCCCATTTTACAGAGGAAGACTGGGTTTTAGTGAGGAGACTAAGACATAAGTGAATAGGTTTAAAAAAAGATTAAAAACCCTACATCTCCTCCCATCCTTTGTCTCTGGAACCTTCCTTTATTTATCTCCTCTTTCAATTTATCCTATGTACCCGTCCCTTTTCAGGACTCCTTCTGCCCACACAAATACACAAATGCATAGATATTCCCTAGGTAATTTTTTTTTAATGCAACCAGTAAGAGGACTACTAACATCATTCCGATCATTAAATTCTATGTCCCCCAAATATATTATAATAAGGTATACATTCAACGAATTTAGACTAAACATCGGTCCTCAACAATACTCCCCCAAATATTTATTTTAGCTTTAACATGTTGCTGTGAGAAATTTAAATAAAAATCAATGCCAGGATCATTGTGCCCAAACGACCAACTTCAATGGGCAAATAGCTAGAGTCACCTGTGGTCTTACTCTTGCTCCTGCCTTGTTTTGTTCTCTGAGCTTAGTGACAGTTGTCCCGAGTCCCAGAGCATCACACGGAGCAGCCCTGTTCCAGCTGCTGGCAACACCTGCTGACTGGTTGCCAGTGGTAAATACTCTAGAGCTATGTCAAACCGGTCCGATCACAGTGCCACTCCTCACTGGGAGTGTGGACTCAAAGCAGTTAAATTTCCTACACTTCAGTTTATTCATACAAAAAATGGAGCTGACAGTGATAGTAATTTAGAAGATTAGATGAGATAATTTACAGAAATTTCTTAAACCAATGTATACATACCTAAGGACTAAATAAATATTTGCTGTTATCAATACTTAGATGTTGCATGGGCTTTTTAAAGTCTTATTCTGATGTGCTTCTCCAGTGTTAAGCAAGTAGAGAAAAGACTTTTACACTATTTTTTAAAGAGCCTGTAGTTAATTATATGGAGTACATGTAGCCATTAGGAGAGAACTGGTTTTCTTTTCTATGATGCCCAATCCAGCACTCATAGGTAAGATTTCTATAGTCACAAATTCTATATTAATGTCAATGAAATGCTCACTATAAAATATCTTACTAAGAAAGATATATATGGCAACAATTATCAGTGTGCAGCTTAAAATTTAGTTGCATAGGTTTCTGGGAGTTATTATGCTGTGTTACTGTGCCCAACTGGTGGTCATGTGTATTCTTTCATCTAAGGTAGAATTTAAGCTTTTGTATAAAGCACACAAATGACAGATTTCCAAAGCCATTGCATTCCGTAATTTTCTAGTCTGTTAATTTTGGCTTCTGTACAACTGAGTTAAAAAATCTGATTGGTAGCATGCTGTCCGTAATTATAATCTAAGAACACAGAAAAAAAGTTTGAATGGTAGTAAGGAAAACAGATTATTAGAAAAAAGAGTATTGGAAGGTTGTGAATCTCAACACCATTCTGTGGAAATGAGAGGATATTCCATAAGCATTTTAAAGATGAATGAATGAGTGACTTTATTTACAGAACATAAGTAGTAAAAATATATACAATTTAAACTCCACGTAAAGGGAAACAACTTTATTGGAGAAAAAGTAATAGTTTAAAGAGAAAATGAGACTATTTGAGGCTTTATTTCATTTTCGATGAATTCAGCTTAAACAGAATGTTATTGCTTCAAGTTAGAAGAGTTAGAGTTTAAAAATGGTTTTGAAAACACAACCAAAAGAAGATGATTTGCCTCTTAGTTATGAGGACAAGCCACAAAATTCTAACCAAATATGGCCTCTGGCCTTCACCACAAAGTAGAGTCTGCTAACTTTGTGTAGGACAGATAGGATACTCTATGTTTTTAATAAATGTTGGGTTTTCATTATATGCTGACAACAGAGCTGGAATAGGAAACACAAAAATTACTTCACTTTACATTAAATATTGAACAGATGCAACAAAATGTTTTCTAAATTAACTCATCAGCATAAAGTTATTACCAGCAAGTAGAAATTACACTTTTGAGATATAATTTGAAGCTTTTGTTTGCCCACAAACAAGTATTGAAGAGTCTGGAAAAAGAGATTTAACTACCTCAGAAACTTTTCCGAATTTGTGATAGTAGCCGTGATAGTAACAGCTAGGAATATAGTTTTTAACACTGCCTTAGTAGTTGCTCAGTCAGCTCTTCCAGCCCCATGGGTATTCTCCAAATCTAGTTTGCACTATTTTAATGTAATTTCAGAGAAATTACCAGCAGTGCCTCTTCTGTGGCATTTAAATGATATTGTTGTGTTTTACTTTGTTGAATCAGCACCTTTAAAATAAAATAAGAGCGTGACACATGCCTTTTGTGCAGAATCACCAGGAAGAGTTCAAATTTTGGTTTATATGAAAATGTCGCTCTTGTAACAAAATAAAAAAATCACTCAATCACTTCTCTCATGTGGTTGGAAATTCTGCTTTATAAGCTGTTTTCTCAATTCTCTTCAGTAATGTTGCCTCCAGCTCATTATTGTTAAATTTGATATTATTTTTGTCATTTAAAATAAGTATTAAGATTTGATTTTCTTTTCTTTAAGGATCCCCTGCCTTGACTGGAACTGGAACAATCCATGTCATAGTAGATGATGTCAATGACAATGTCCCCACTTTTGCCAGTAAAATGTATTTCACAACAATTCCTGAAGATGCACCAACTGGAACAGATGTTTTGTTGGTGAACGCTTCAGATGCTGATGCGTCAACAAACGCAGTTATAAGGTCAGTACGCTTTTCTTTGAGCCTTTAAATATCTTTCTCATTAAATATTTGCTTTTGGACTAAATGAATATAGTGTTTAATTTAACTGGAAATGTTATAATACTAACATCATAGTCCTATTCTGATTATTGATTGCTGAATAAACAACTATCCCTAAAATGAGTATTAAAGCAATAAATATTTTACTTACTACATGTATACTAAAATTTTATTTTACTTATTAATTTGATTTATATTGTTGCATCATTTTTTTTTTTGAGACAGAGTCTTACTATGTCATTCTCGGTACCATTGTGTCGCAGTTCACAGCAACCTCAACTCTTGGGCTTTAGCAGTTCTCTTGCCTCAGCCTCCCAAGTAACTGGGACTACAGGTGCCCACCACAATGCCTGGCTAAATTTTGTTGCAGATGTCATTGTTGTTTAGTAGGCCTGGGCTGTGTACAAACCCACCAGCTCTGGTGTATGTGGCCAGCACCTTAACCATTAAGCTATGGGTGCCAAGTCACATCAGTTTTTTATTTTATTTTATTTTATTTTATTTTTCAGATTTTATCATTTAGGATTGCAGTGGGTGGTTCTTGTGCTTCATGTGATTGACTGATGTCTCTCTGTGGTATTTGCTTGGTGACTAGGGCTCTGAAGTGTCCAAGATGGCTTTGCATGCCCGGTGCCCTGAAAGGGGTGATTAGAAGGTCAGGCTCACCTAGGCCCTTTCTCTCTTCATGTATAGTCTGCGAACTTCTTGATGCAATTCATTAGCACAGAGTTGGATATTTAAATGGTGGCTCTGAGCTCTAAGAGACTCTGGTGACAGCTACCAGTGCCCTTAAAGGTCAGGCCCAGATGTGGCACAGCCTCACTTCCATAATACTCCATTGGTCAAAGCAGCCAGGGCCAGTCCAGATTCATTGAGAGGAGAAACACAAATCACCATGTCTGGGAGAAATTTCAAAGATGGCTGTTTTTAACCCACCACTAGCCATAGTAAAAATATTTGTATGTTTCTAGTTTAGAAAGCTTATTATTCTACTCTACTTAAATATACCAAAAATGAAAAATAGCAATATGGTGGCTTGTTCTGAAAGGATGTGAAAGCAATTAGTTGTAATGTTTGTTTGATCCATGTTGTCCCCTTCCACTAAGACTATTCTAAACTGCAAGAAATTAAGATTTCAAGATACTCTCGAGAAAACCTCACAGATATAAATAATTTTGTACCCTCTCCCTCCTCTAGGCTGGTGTTAGGTAAATTAGAATGGGTTAGATGGCTATGAAAGTAGAGGATCAGAAGATAGAATGTGAGGAATTCAGAGGAACTCTCAGCCATGGGTAGCATATGTGTTGATAGGGTGATGATCTGATGGTTTAGTTTCTCATTGTTACTAATTTCCTTATACCAAAATCATCTTGGGAAGCTGGCTTTAATTAGCATCTTCCTAACATCAGAGATGACTTAGTGAAAGCTGGAGGCCTCTGAGGCATTTTTCAACCAATATGCACTTATCAAATTATATTTGTTTTGAGATTAACAAATACAAATAAACAAGATTGTTTCATATGGAGATGACAACCTTGAAAATAAAACAGGATAATGCAATAAAGAGTAATGAGAGATTTTAGGTTTGATTTTTATAGATAGTGTCTCAGGCCATTGGTGCTGCTATAACAAAATATCTAAGGCTGGGTGATTTATAAACAGCATAAATTTATTACAGAAGCTGGGAAGTCTAAGAGCAAGGCATAGGTGTCTGGGGAGGGCTGCTCTTTCCTTCCAAGCTGGAACCTCGTAGCTGAATCCTTTGGAGGGGATGAAGACTATTTACTCAGATGGCAAAAGACTAAAAGAAAGGGAACCCACTTCCTCAAAACACTTTCTAAGAGCTCAATCCCATCCATTAGTGTGCTTCCCTGAAAACCCAATCGTATCTGGAAGTCCTGGCCTCTTAGTGCTATCACATTGGTCATCAAGTTTCAACACATGAATTTTGGAGGACACACACTATGTCCGTGGCCTCTCTAAAGAAGTGACCTTTGGGACTGGGTAGTGGAATGGAAGTAAGCTTGGGTTTTATCTAAGAAAACCAGTGAGTCTGGACCAGAATCAGAAAGGATTCACCAAAGTAGGCAGGCTAGATAAGGGTTTCTGGGTGATGGTAACAAATTAGGATTTTAAGATTTATTTTTCAATGGGAAACTATTGGGGAAATTTTAAACAGAGTAGCAGGATAAACTGATCTGTATTTGGATTTGATTTGAGAAAGGTCTATAGAAAGAGGTTTCATACAGAGAATCTGTGGAAATCTGCCCAGACCATTTGGGCACTAATTAATACAGTTATTCAAGGTAGATTTGACTTGTACTTTTATGAAGAAATGAAAATTAAGTGAATAGATTTGTGTCATATATTTAAGACTAAAAATGAGAGTTAATGAAAGAGAGAAAGCAGAATCATCTTACTAAGTTTTTTGCTCAACCATCTGGGTAGCTTGTGATATCACTTACTAAAAATGGTTTGATTGGAGTAGAAACAAAATTGGAGAAGTCAGGTTTGATTTGAATGTTGTTGGGGATGACTGTTAGTCATTCGTGTAGAGATATCAGCTGGGAGGTTGGCGATATGTGTTGGAATCAGCGATGGATAGATTTGAAAGTCATGCCTGGGCGTGGTGACTCATGCCTGTAATTCTAGCACTCTGGGAGGTTCAGGAGCAAGGATCCCTTGAGTCAGGAGTTAGAAACCAGCCTGGGCAAGAGACCCCATCTCTATTAAAACTAGAAGAACAAGCTGGGTATTAAGGCAGCTGGGCATTAAGGTATTATAGTCCTGCTACTTGGGAGGCTAAGGCAGAAGGATTGCTTGAACCCAGGAGTTTGAGGTTGCTGTGAGTAAAGCTGATGCCCTGGCATGTTAGCCTAGGTAACAGAATGAGACTCTGTCTCCAAAAACAAAAACAAAAACAAATTGAAAGTCACCAATGTTAGAGGACATTTAAAAAGTAAGGAGAACAGGTTAGTAGTTAATGTACCAAGAGAAGCAAAGAGGAGCTGAAACTGGTTTCTGGGAATTCTCCAACACTGAAAAGCTGGTTTAAAAGAAGACACCTGTACAGCAGCTGAGAAGGCCCTCTGGCCATGGATAAAGTAGGAAATCCAGGACAGAATGGACCCTTGCATGCCTTGTGAAAGGAGGGAAACAACATATAAATATCTTTCAGACCTACTTCCGAGAGAAGTGCTGAGTTCCCAGAGGCCTATAAGGTCAAACCACCAAGGATTGGGGGAATTTCCATGCAGGCTCATACACAGCTTGGGTTATTGTGCTTAGCACCACCCAGACAGAGGGTGCAACTGAACTTCTTCCAGTGTATGTGCCTCAGAAGGCCAGTGGATACCTTCTCCTTTACTTGTCCTACACCAAAGCACAGAAATAATGAAATCCATATCCTGACATTCAGCCCAAGGTCTTCAGCTTAAGGTTAAGAGCAGAGCCTTAGAAATCAAGTTTTGTGAAATTGAATTCTGAACCTACCGTTATGAATTGCATGAGTTTGGGAAACTTATTTAATATCTCTCGACAAAGTTTTCTTATCAATGAACTAGGTATTGTCATAATGAACCTGCATGTATAGAAAATAAGTCAAATAATTTAAGTGAGCTACTTAGAATAGTGTGTGGAACAAAAAAAAAAAAGTGTTCAGTGATTGTGGATTGCTATTGTTCTAATCCGGGAAGAACACTTAGCTCTGTACCTGGCTCCTGTAGTGCTCAGTAAGGTTCTGATAATGAGCTTGGAAGTGAAGTTGCATCCATTGTAGTGTGATAATCTATTAACTATTTATCTGTCATGCAGAGGAAGTTGTCTCTTCTGTAAGGCAGTCAATACAGAGGGAGCCAAAAGAAAGTACATGGATTTTAAGAAATGAAAAAACCGTATTAAAATCCTAAGACTCAAGTCACGTTTGACTCCTGAAATTACCAGAGGTGCTCAAATGTGATTTGTATTCATCTTTTGTTATCAGTATATAGAAGTATTATTACAATTTTAATATAGTTTTTTCCTTTATTAAAATGTGTATACTTTTTTTGGCACCCTCTGTAGAATATTGCTAATCAATAACAGGACAGTTCTCTTGTCTGAGATGTTTAAATTCCTGACTGTGCAGTTACATGTTTACAAATTTGATCTTATCATTCGTTGAGCCATTTGTTTATTGCTAGAATAAAATGGTAAGAGGATATGCCGTTTTCTTCTACTATATGCCGAAGATTTATTGAAAAATGTCATCCTACACGTGTGAACTATGCTTGTAAAACTGGTCTAGAAAATCTTGTTCATGTTTTCAAAATGTTTTACAGAATTGCACAGGTAGGTCTGATGTGATTGTTTGGGTTTCATAGTATGTATTTTGGTTATTTGGTTGGCTGAATTTTCTTTTCTTTTTTTTTAATGTCAGAGAAAAAACTTTGTACTTCTCCATTCACTGAAATCCAAAATCCCACCTGTGAAAATCCTGAAATGAGTATACAGAACATCACAAAATCAGTTAAATTGAAAGTTGGAGCTGTTTTATCTTTTGAAAAATACCCTAATGCGAATTAACTTAAGGCAAACAACTATTTTACTTTAAATTAAAAATATTTTCATAGGATTAGAAAATAGTAATGACAACCTCAAACTTGTTTATTCTGGCCTAATGATGTATTATTGGAATATAATGCCTTTTTATAATAAGTGTTAAAGACTTCTTGCTGTTCATGGAACGTTAGAGAAAACGTATTCTCTCTTCTGGGTAAAAGAGCTATTGCTTTGATTGTTATATTGCCCATTTAAAATTCATATATTTAAGATATTTATTCAACTACTCATGGGCTCTGTAGGAGCATTGACCTTTGTGTGGCTTATAATTTGTTAATTTTCCCCTACCTCCTAGCATAATCTTGCACACAGCAACCAGCTAACAGATATTTATTTACTATCTGTTTGATCAAACTACACATTTCTACACATGATGTACTTTGAATTATACCTTTCACTATTTCAATACCTCACTATTAACGCTTTCCCTTCTAGCAAACCACCTTACGTTAATTCCTAGTTCTGATCTATCTAGTTTATAGTCTCACTTTCCACATACTTACTCTGAAACTTACTATTTACAGCTCATGTATGCTTTTCTCTAGCAACTGGACCAAACCTGCATTCAAACCTCACTGCTAATTTCTTTTATGTGACAACACTGGAGAAAATCACAATTTTGACGTGGCCAGCTTTCTACCGAAAATCCCTTAACTTGTGCTCTTTATCTCTTCCCATTAAATTTCTTTCAAACCTTAATTCAAGAGTTACTGCATTTCTCTCTTGGGCCTTGGAGTTTACCTTTCTCCCTTTGATCATTTTTTTTATCTACTTACATGCTCAGCTACATAAATTAGCATATCTACAGAAAGGCTCAGAGTATCTGTTACTGAATTTTGGTTCTTTTATTTGCCCACCTTGATCTAGGGAAGTCATTTAAATATCTTTAAGTCTCCAGTGTCTGTAACAATAAAGTGGAGGTAAGAATTTATACAGGCAATCCCCAGTGAGGAATGAGATAGCTCTAGAGCCTTGTTCTTTGTTTGAATTGGAATGTAAATCGGAACAGGTACATTTAACCAAGGATAATAGCCTCCATTTGTAAGTGCAAGTCGTTACCTCAGTCGGATGTTTGTAACTCGGGAGATTTACTGTAATTGCCCCCGTTTGTAAGTGAGAGTTGCATATAAGTCAGATGTTTGTAATTCGGGACCGACTGTACTTTATACTTGTGAAAATTAAATATTTATGGACCCTTAGTATGTGTCAAGAAATATATATGGAATCAATTATTATCTATACATGTCTCTGGAACAATTATCAAAACAAAGCCACTAAATTAATGTTAGTTTTTCTTTTTATCCTTCTCATACCTATTTAATTTCCAATATGTTCTTTCTTATACAATGTCCGGCGTATCATAGTGGCTGATACCTAAGTGAATGCATTGAACCAATGATTTTAAATTCTCCAGAAGGGCTGCTTTCCCTCCTGGTACTTTTACTCCCATGCCGTTGAAAGCCTGGCTTCACTACCTCCTCCTTTCCTCTGGCCATTCTTTCCTAAAAGTCTTTCAGTCTGATTTTCTCCTCTATTGCTTTACTTAGAAGGCCCCATCAGAAGTCTCTACTGCAGCATGTCAAGTCCAGTGACTTTTTCTGACTCCTTATTCTCTATTACCATTTGCAGTGTTCATACCAAAGATACCTTGGCTTTGGGGCATTATTTTCCTTCTGAATATCAATGCAAATATTATTACTTACTTGTCACCCTTCGTCTCCAGCGACATCTAATTTGCCTTCTATTTCCTTCCTTTTCTCTCCCTTCAAAGTAATTTGATCATTCCCCATGGCTTTATTTTTTTTCAGTCTTTTCTTTTCTACTTTTATATTTGTACGTGTTTGTATGTACACACGTGTGTGTGTGTGTGTGTGAGAGAGATTGAGAAGCATTTCCATGACTGAAGACATAAATTCCTTGCAAAAACCCTCAAAACTTGTGCTATTAACTCTGACTCTATTCCAGAGTTTCCTGCCTACATTTATAATTCTCAGAGAGACATTATTTCACCCGGAGGTTCTGTTGGCATCATAAACACAGTGCAGCTGAAACTCTGAACCTTTCCCTTTTCTCATTTGGTTTTCTGCTTTTCTGAATGATGTCGTCTTGCTTTTTTCATCTACACCTTGTGGGTAAGGGTCATCCTCTACCCACTGTATAGGATCAGTGGACAGATTCTCATGTTTCTTCTTTTCTAATGCCTCTGGCACCCATTCTTTCCTGTGTGTTCCTCTGACAAGCTGCTAGTCCTATCCGCAATTGCCTCATGCTTGCACTATTATGATAAAAATGAACTGACTTCCCTGACTCCAGTTTCGAACCCCTAGTTTCTATATATTACATACACAATACTATAAAACTATGGAGCCTCCACACACTTTGTTAAATTCTGAGGATGTAGGCACTCTAGGCCCCAAAGGATTAAGTTTAATATAAGATATAATTTTCTAATCTTATGATAATACAAGTAGTAATAATACTGCCTTCTAATAACTTACAGCTTAAGCACAGAATGGCTAGAAAGAACAATATGGTCAACACAACTTGAGAAAATCAGTATAAGAGCTTCAAGTAGTTAATGAATTTTTAGTAAAATAGAGAAATACTATCTGCAAATAAAGGGATGAAAGGCATTGTAGGCAATGACAATAACCGGTAGAAAGGCAAACAGCTAAGGCATAGTATTAGAGAAAGAAAGCCTCTCAGTGTGTTCGTGTGTGTTAGCAGTGGACCTCATATAGCTTATAAAAAATTCAGCAGCTCTTTCTGCATCTAAGGAAAGAAACAATGCAAGTGTTTTAAGCGGGGCAGTAACATGACTGGTTTATATTTTATGGTACTTTCTCCCTAGTGTTGTAGGAAATAGTTTGTATGAAGCAAAGCCAGAGGCAGTGAATGAAGGAGCCATGGCAGTAATCTGACTCAGTTTGAGCAGCTACTGCCTCTGCTCTAATAGTGAGACTGTCTTCCCCCCAAATCTTTTGTTGTTCCCCCCAAAATTCCCCCAAATGGCCCCAGCAGACAAATCCGAGACACACTCCAATGTAAAAGACAAGAGGTGAGATTTATTCAAACCCGGGTCTGGACTCTCCTGGTGAACACGCCAAGGAAGAGACTCGAACCCAGGGTGGAGGACGTTTTTATGGGGTACAGAAAGCAAGAAGGGAAGAAGGGTACGAGTACGCTTGTGATTGGTGGTTGATGATTTCACTAGTAAAGGAGGATTTGGATTGGTACAGGTGAGGGGTGGGGGATTTCTTAACCGGGGCTAGAAGTAGTGTAGCTTAATTAGGTAGTTGAAGGAGAATACCTGAATTTCAGTAGAAACCTTTTGCCTATTATGGGAGCTGTTCAAGGGACTGAAACTTATTGCCTATTACAGCAGCCGTCTTCCTAAGGTGTCTCAATCAACGGCTTAATGGCTGTGCAAGCAGGTGTGGGGGAGGCAGCAGGGCATGGCCCTGCGGTTTAACAGAGCTTATGCAGTAAATGACAAAATGGCGCTGGTCTGGCCCTTACACTTTCAACTTTCAGTTTTCCTATGGCAGTGTTACAGAATAGCTTATATTTAAAATGCCCCCCCCTTTTTTTTTGAGACAGTCTCATTTTATTGCCCTCAGTAAAGTGCTGTGGCATCACAGCTCACAGCAACCTCCAACTCAGGGACTTAGGCAATTTTCTTGCCTCAGTCTCTTGAGTACCTGGGACTACAGGGATCCACCACAATGCCCAGCTATTTTTTGTTGCAGTTTGGCCGGGGCCAGGTTCAAACCTGCCACCCTTGTTATAGGGGCCAGCGGGCACCCTACCCGCTGAGCCACAGGTGCCGCCCTAAAATGCTCTTTTTATATGCTTTAGAATCTGTAAAAGTCTAGAAAAAGATTAATCACATATTAATATGATAATTTACTTTTTCATTTTAAAAAATAAAAATATATATTACTTGCTTTTAAATAGGCCATCATATGGGCCAGAGCATGTACAATGTCTTAAACTTTAAAAAAATAAGAATTTACACAGCAAGTTTCATAGTTCATTTTCTGCTGCTATAACAGAACACAATAGATTGGGTAATCTATAAAGAATAGAAGTTTATGGGTGGCGCCTGTGGCTCAAAGAAGTAGGGCACCAGCCCCATACACCAAAGGTGGCAGGTTCAAACCCAGCTCCAGACCAAAAAAAAAAAAAAAAAAAGAATAGAAGTTTATTTGGCTCACAGTTCTAGAAGCTAAGAAATCTAAGAACATGAGGCCGGCATCTGGTAAAGCCTCTGTGCCGTGCTATTTCAAGGTGGAAGGGTGAAGGCATCACGTGGCAAGTAAGCACAGGAGACAGAGGTAAGAAATAATCAGGCTGAGATTGCCCTTTTATCAGGAGCTCACTCTGGAGATAACTAATCCACTCCCAAGACAAAGGCATTAATCCACTTATGATGGTGGAACCCTCTTAGCCTAATCACTTCTTAAAGGCTCCACTTCTCGACACTCTTACAATGACAATTAAGTTTCAACATAAATTGTGGAGGGAATATTTAAACCACAGTAGATTCCTTTATGGAGTATTTGGTTGGAACTGCACCAGGCACCACATCCTTTGCCTTTCAACACATTGCTCTTTCTAATACACCACAGTCTTAACATCAATGAAACATCCAAATCCAAATTTGCACACCGTTTCCATCATCTTTCTTTTATTTCTATTTGTTTGAATGTTTACTTTTTAAAGAAACAAATATTTGATTCAACCTTGACCTTTGCCATCATAAGACTATAAAAAAGTTCACGGCAGTACGAATTACTTTTTTTCTATTAAGTTACTTTGTTATTTTACATCCACTGATAGCAACAAGGTCCCCAAAACAATGTCACACAATTCTCAAATCTAGTCTTCCATAGACTCTCTTGAAAAGTTAAGGTAATTTGATTATTTTCTGAGTCTTGAATTTCTAATTATCAAGACTTTATTGATAAGATGCTGACATTTTTATTTCAATGAAAGAAATAGACATAATCTACTGTATAAGAGCAATAATTATACTTTTTATAGTCTCTTCTAGTCCAAGAAATAGAGTCAGTGCTATTCTCATTCCCTCCTGATGGCGACATGTGGGGATGCCCAAGAGTGTTAGAAATCTGACAATACCAACTGCTTATCATTACTGAAACCGTTCCTCAAACAAACCCCTTCTCCATTCTTTTTCTAATTTTTGTCATTTTAAAAGACCTCTATTCTTTTAAAATATAAGATCCCCAATAATTCATTATTTCAATAAGGTAGCATAAAAATGTTCAAAAGTTAGATTTGAGCTGTGTGCGTGATATAAGGAGTGTGTGTTCTACCGGCTGCAATGTGGGGATTGTTTCCATTAGACACCGCTGTTGCTATGTTTATATGAACAGAAACCAAACCATAGAAACATGTAGTTAACTCCATCAAAGGTATCTCTTTCCTGGTGTAAAGAAAAAAACCTTTGAAGATATCGATTTCTTTTCTACTCTTCGGCTTTAAAAATTTTAGGCCAGAGCCAATTTCCAAACCTCCAAGCTTAACTTCTTTCCTGACTAATCTCCGGAACCCCAATTCAGACATCAAATCCGAAGTATATACAGATAGCCTTACTCTTCAGAAAAAAAGAGAGAAGGTATTCTCAGTGGAAACTCCTGTCCGTTAGCCAATCTGGTTAGCATCAGAATAATCCATGAAGATGTCATACCTCTCCAGACAAGAGCAACAAAGCCATATGAGGACTGACAGGGGAGAGAATCTGTAACTAGGATGGTCTCTGTGTAAATAATGAGTTCTTTTGTTGTTCTGAGTCAGTGGAAGTCAAATATAGTACTTTATCTTAAAGGAATAAAATCGTTAACTGATCTTCTCTGGTTTATTTGGGTATAAAGCAGAAAAGTAATTTTTATGTTCATTTAAAAGATGTTCATTTGTAATCCTGGCCCCTAACCACCCTATTAGAGCCAGGCTCTCATTTATGTTTGCAGGCTGATTTATTTCAAATACAATAGCCTTCTGGGTTTAGTTTGGGGTCTTGCGTGGCTTGACAGTCCTACAAACCTTGTGAAGACCTGTTTAACATCATCAGACATCTCACAATAAAGACGGTCAATGTGATGTTCACATCAAGTTTGAAATATTTATCTTTTAGCCATATTCATTCTTTCATTGCTGTGCGATCTTGTCATGTTTTCTCACTTTCTGCTTCAGTTTTTACATCATGTGAAATAAATGTTACAATATTAAAAATATAAGAAATACGCCTATCTCTGCTCTCTGTTTTAGTTATAGGATCATTGGTGGAAACTCTCCGTTCACCATCAACCCGTCCACGGGACAGATCATCACCAGCGCATTGTTAGACAGGGAAACAAAAGATAACTATACCTTAGTGGTGGTCTCCAGTGATGCAGGATTCCCAGAGGCTCTTTCTAGTTCCACCAGTGTGTTCGTCACTGTGACTGATGTCAATGACAATCCACCACGATTTCAGCATCACCCGTATGTCACACACATCCCATCTCCGACTCTTCCAGGTAATCACGTGGATATAAGCAAATGGGACCTCACACATTTTCTATAACTCTGTTTACATTATTTTTATGTCTGTATTTCTGACACAGCCTAATTTTGCAAATCATCTAAGATTCAGATTGTTTTCTGTAATGAAATTGAACCTTTTACGTTAATTCTTTCTTTTGAGATCAAGTATGTATAGGATTTTATAATTATCACATCTTTCCTATTATTAGTTTTTGATATTACCTGTATATTATAAATTATTGAAATAGAGATAACTTTGTAGTCAATGATGGTTGTGCCCAGAGGTATAATTTGTGTGTAATTTTCCTAAGAAAAGGGACATGGTCTCTATATTTCATGCCAGACTTCGTGCTGGAAACATTAGGCATTCAAATATATTTTGTTGGCAGGAAATGCATATTTTACTTTGTGTTTCATAGATAAATTTGGAAAATGTTAATGGATGAATATTCTTATTAATATTTACTTTTATTTCAATTTTGTGAATAGTGTCTTGTTAGTAAGTTTTGAACCATTTATGAACCATTTATGACGATGCATTTTTCTTTTTGCATCTTTTTAAAATTTAGCTTGACACCGTTTTCATATTTTCAATGCATGGCAGACCCTACTAGGAACTGCACAAATATCCTGCCACCTGTAATTTTTAAAATGTATTTTTGAACAGGGAAATACACAAATACAGCTCATTACTAATTTAGTCTTCCTTACTTGAAAAGATTTGTAATTCAAGGACAAAAATAAGTGAATCCAGTATTAAGTCCTCTCAATGATCCTTTATCTTCTACTAACCTGGGGATGTCTAATTAATATCACTTTAAAGTATAAAATCCATAGATGTATGTGCCAACTTTCTCTGACTTAGAAATGGAAATATCAAAGCCATAAATACCTGATGAAGGTCTTTAGTAGAAATGATGTTGGCAGGCATGATTCTAATGACATCTAATATGTTTGTGACGCAATATAGTATCTTCTATGCACAATGAGGTAGGCTAGCGCACCTTTTCCTCATTAGACTTCTTATGATTAATTAGAATCACTGGACTTTTTAATAAAGGAATTCTCACTTTGTTACAAACTCTTCCGAAGGGGTGGAAGTGCAAGTTTGGGACTGGTTTCTGAATGAGTATATTGAAAACATGTTCTCGTGGCAGCTTTTCTGCATGTATTTACTGCAATCTGTTCCATTGGCACTCATTCTAAGCACTAACTTTTGGAATGCAAATTGAGTCCATTCTTCTTCAGTACTAGTTTGTTACTACTTTATGATTACTTTCATTGATTTATGCATATATATTTATATACTTCATCTGCATGTCATAGCAGCTCACAGATAGAGGGATTTTGCTATAAAACAGTGGATATCAGGAATCAAAAGTAATAAATAAAGCAATTTTTATAGAAATGATTACATATACAGAGATTGAAAAATATTTTCAAACATCATAGAGCAGTAGACACTTGATAATGGGTGAAAGCACAGTTTCTTACAGAGCTCGTATATTACTGTTAGCTGGAAAATTAGGTTATGTGCAGATTTTTCTTCTAGAAACCATGATTTTGAATGATGGGCCAGTTCTATCCTCTATGCTTCTCTCAAAGGGATACTAAAAAATATTAAATCCAACAAGCTGTATGGGTTTTAGTTAGAAAAGGGCAGGCCAGGCTCCAAAGACTATTGTTAAACAGATTTGACTTGAAAACTTCAGAGAAAATATAGGAAATATTGTTTTCTCCAGTAATCATGAGAAAATAAATTCTATCAGGCAGCATTATAGTGTTTTATATGCATTAAGCTGCTACCCATGCTTTCTCTGGCATTCCGTGTGATTAAAGCCGTACCTCCCTCTTTTATAGGTTCCTTTGTCTTTGCGGTTACAGTCACGGATGCTGACATTGGAGCAAATTCTGAACTACAGTATTCTCTTTCGGGTAGAAACTCTGAAAAATTTCACATTGACCCACTGAGGGGAGCTATTATGGCAGCTGGACCACTAAATGGAGCTTCAGAAGTGACATTTTCAGTACATGTAAAGGATGGTGGCTCATTTCCAAAGACAGATTCTACAACAGTGACTGTTAGATTTGTGAACAAGGCAGATTTCCCGAAAGTCAGAGCCAAAGAACAAACATTCATGTTTCCTGAAAACCAACCAGTCAGCTCTCTAGTCACCACCATCACAGGCTCTTCCTTGAGAGGAGAACCATTGTCCTTCTACATTGCAAGTGGGAATCTCGGCAACACTTTCCAAATTGATCAGTTGACAGGGCAGGTGTCTATTAGTCAACCTCTGGATTTTGAAAGGATACAAAAATATGTTTTGTGGATAGAGGCCAGAGACGGGGGTTTCCCTCCTTTCTCCTCTTATGAGAAACTTGATATAACAGTACTAGATGTCAATGATAATGTCCCCATTTTTAAGGAAGATCCATTTGTATCTGAAATATTGGAAAACCTCTCTCCTCGAAAAATACTTACTGTTTCAGCAATGGACAAAGACAGTGGACCCAATGGACAATTAGATTATGAAATTGTTAATGGCAACAAAGAAAACAGTTTTAGTATCAATCATGCTACTGGTGAAATTAGAAGCATTCGACCATTAGATAGGGAAAAAGTATCTCAATATGTGCTCACTATAAAATCCTCAGACAAAGGTTCCCCTTCTCAAAGTACCTCAATAAAAGTCATCATTAACATATTAGATGAAAATGATAATGCCCCTAGATTTTCTCAAATATTTAGTGCCCATGTTCCTGAAAATTCCCCCTTAGGATACACAGTTACACGTGTGACAACTTCAGATGAAGACATTGGCATGAATGCCATTAGTAAATACTCCATAATGGACACGAGTCTTCCATTTACAATTAATCCCAGCACAGGGGATATTGTCATTAGCAGACCTTTAAATAGGGAAGATACAGACCGTTTCAGAATCCGAGTTTCTGCACATGATTCTGGGTGGACCGTAAGTACAGATGTCACGATATTTGTGACAGATGTCAATGACAATGCTCCAAGATTTAGTAGACCCTCCTATTATTTAGATTGCCCCGAACTTACTGAGATCGGCTCCAGAGTGACTCAGGTATCTGCAACAGATCCTGATGAAGGATCAAATGGACAAGTGTTTTATTTTATAAAATCTCAGTCAGAATATTTCAGGATTAACGCCACCACTGGAGAGATTTTCAATAAACAGATCTTAAAATACCAAAATGTCAGTGGCTTCAGTAATGCGAACATCAACAGGCATAGTTTTATAGTGACATCTTCAGATCGAGGCAACCCTTCCTTGATTAGTGAGACGACAGTTACCATCAACATAGTGGACAGTAATGACAATGCCCCTCAGTTTCTTACAATGAAATATTTTACTCCAGTCACCAAAAATGTTAAAGTTGGTACGAAATTGATCAAAGTGACTGCAGTAGACGACAAAGATTTTGGACTGAATTCTGAAGTGGAGTATTTCATTTCTAATGAAAATCATTTAGGAAAATTTAAGTTGGACAATGATACAGGGTGGATTTCAGTAGCATCTTCCCTGATTTCTGACTTAAATCAAAACTTCTTGATCACAGTCACTGCAAAGGATAAAGGAAATCCCCCACTTTCTTCCCAAGCAACGGTTCAGATAACTGTCACTGAGGAAAACTACCATACGCCTGAATTCTCTCAAAGTCACATGAGTGCGACTATCCCCGAGAGCCACAGTATTGGTGCCATTGTCAGAACGGTCTCTGCGAGAGATCGAGACACAGCTATGAATGGCTTGATTAGGTACAGCATCTCTTCAGGAAATGAAGAGGGCATTTTTGCACTCAATTCTTCCACGGGTATATTAACACTAGCCAAAGCTCTTGATTATGAGCTATGCCAGAAACACGAAATGATGATTAGCGCTGTAGATGGAGGATGGGTTGCAAGAACCGGTTACTGCAGTGTGACTGTGAATGTGATTGATGTGAATGACAATTCTCCAGTATTCCTTTCTGATGAGTATTTCCCAACCGTTTTGGAAAATGCCCCAAGTGGGACAACAGTTATCCACCTAAATGCAACAGATGCTGACTCCGGGACAAATGCCGTGATTGCTTATACTGTTCAGTCATCTGACAGCGACCTCTTTGTCATCGACCCTAACACAGGAGTCATAACCACTCAAGGATTCTTGGATTTTGAAACCAAGCAGAGCTACCATCTTACTGTGAAAGCCTTCAATGTCCCTGATGAAGAAAGGTGTAGCTTCACCACTGTTAATATACAATTAAAAGGGACAAACGAATATGTGCCTCGTTTTGTTTCCAAACTCTACTATTTTGAAATCTCAGAAGCAGCTCCTAAAGGCACTATTGTGGGAGAAGTGTTTGCCAGCGACCGTGATTTGGGCATCGATGGGGAGGTACACTATTTGATTTTTGGTAATAGCCGAAAGAAGGGTTTCCAGATCAATAAGAAGACAGGACAAATTTATGTTTCTGGAAGTCTTGATAGAGAAAAAGAAGAAAGGGTGTCTCTGAAGGTATTGGCCAAGAATTTTGGCAGCATTAGAGGTGCAGATATAGATGAGGTCACTGTAAATGTCACTGTGCTGGATGCCAACGACCCACCCATTTTTAGTCTGAACATCTACAGCGTTCAGATCAGTGAAGGGGTCCCAGTAGGAACTCACGTGACCTTCGTCAGTGCCTTTGACTCAGACTCCATCCCCAGCTGGAGTAGGTTTTCTTACTTCATTGGATCAGGGAATGAAAACGGTGCCTTTTCTATTAATCCACAGACAGGACAGATCACTGTCACTGCAGAATTAGATCGAGAAACTCTACCCATCTATAACCTCTCAGTTTTGGCTGTTGATTCAGGGACCCCCTCGGCTACAGGAAGTGCTACCTTGCTGGTCACCCTGGAAGATATAAATGACAATGGGCCCATGCTGACCATCAGTGAAGGAGAAGTTATGGAAAACAAACGCCCAGGAACTCTGGTGATGACCCTTCAGTCCACTGACCCTGATCTCCCTCCGAATCAAGGTCCCTTTACATATTACTTGCTGAGCACAGGGCCTGCCACCAATTATTTTAGCCTGAACACTGCTGGAGTTCTGAGCACAACCAGAGAGATTGACAGAGAGCAGATTGCAGACTTCTACCTGTCCGTGGTTACCAGGGATTCTGGGGTTCCTCAGATGTCTTCCACAGGGACCGTGCATATCACAGTTATAGACCAAAATGACAACCCTTCACAGTCTCGGACGGTGGAGATATTTGTTAATTATTATGGCAACTTGTTTCCTGGAGGGATTTTAGGCTCTGTGAAGCCACAGGATCCAGACATACTGGACAGCTTCCACTGCTCCCTCACTTCGGGAGTTACAAGCCTCTTCAGTATTCCAACGGGTACTTGTGATCTGAATTCCCAGCCAAGATCCACGGATGGCACATTTGATCTGACTGTCCTTAGCAATGATGGAGTTCACAGCACAGTCACGAGCAATATCAGAGTTTTCTTTGCTGGATTTTCCAATGCCACAGTGGATAACAGCATCCTACTTCGTCTAGGCATACCCACAGTAAAGGACTTCTTGACTAACCACTATCTTCATTTTTTACGCATTGCCAGTTCCCAGCTGACAGGCCTAGGGACAGCTGTGCAACTGTATGGTGCATACGAGGAAAACAATAGAACATTTCTTTTGGCAGCTGTGAAGAGAAATAATAATCAGTATGTGAATCCTAGTGGTGTAGCCACCTTCTTTGAAAGCATTAAAGAGATCCTTCTCCGGCAGAGTGGGGTAAAGATAGAATCTGTGGACCATGACTCCTGCATCCATGGCCCATGTCAGAATGGAGGGAGCTGTATAAGAAGACTGGCTGTGAGCTCAGCGTTGAAGAGCCGTGAGAGCCTCCCAGTCATCATCGTAGCAAATGAACCCCTGCAGCCTTTCCTGTGCAGGTGTCTGCCAGGATATGCCGGCAGCTGGTGTGAAATAGATATAGATGAATGCCTCCCGTCCCCTTGTCACAATGGTGGGACCTGCCACAATCTAGTAGGAGGATTTTCATGCAGCTGCCCAGATGGTTTCACTGGCAGAGCCTGTGAGAGAGACATCAATGAGTGCCTGTCTAGTCCTTGCAAGAATGGCGCCATCTGCCAGAATTTTCCAGGAAGCTTCAACTGTGTTTGCAAGACTGGATACACAGGTAGGACAATGTTTTACTTTTCTCACTGACCTTAGCCACGTCAAATATAATAGAAAAGGATGAATTTTGTCCTTTTCAAATGATTTTCCACAAAACAATAATTTTAACAAATGTTTTTAAGGATTTACATTTCTTTTTTTTTTTTTTTTTGAGACAGAGCCTCAAGCTGTCCCCCTGGGTAGAGTGCCACAGCATCACAGCTCATAGCAACCTCTAACTCCTAGGCTCAAGGGAGTCTCCTGCCTCCACCTCCCAAGTAGCTGGGACCACAGGCGCCCGCCACAATGCCCAGCTTTTTTTTTGGTTGCAGCCATCATTGTTGTTTGGTGGGCCCGGGCTGGGGATTTGAACCCGCCACCTTACGTGTACGTGGCTGGCACCTTAGCCGATTGAGCCACAGGTGCCGAGCCAGGATTTACATTTCTTATGAGAAAACCTGGTGGGTAGGGACATTTTCTAGTTTTTACAGACAAGGACGTAGTAGAGGGAAATTAAGTAAGTTTTCTAAGGTGAGTTACTTGGCAATAGTGTTGGTATTCAAGTCTACTCAGTTAATTTCAGAATTCAAACTCTTAGTTATCCTGCTCAGTGTCTCTTATAAGAGCTGAAAGAGAATAATATCTTCCTAAAGGAGGTATGGATTAGATTATATATTTATAGATTAAAGAAGATCATAGATTTAGAATAATATTTTCTAAAGTTGAAAGGATATGGTATACATAAAGCATAAGACCTGGATCATTTTACAGGCTAAATCATTATGATCAGTTATAGTGTTGATTTTTTTTATCATTGGTATTTTTATGATCTTTTAAAATCACAAACATCATTATTATTGAAATGTGATCCACCTGATGAGGAGAATACAGCAAAAATCGTGTCTTAAGACTTACACTGAAATGTTATGTTATTTCTAGTAGTTGGGTAGAAAGAGTAACTGGCTGGTTTCTCAAGAAACCCAGAACAAAACTGAGCCACTAAATTTACACAATTTGCCATTTTAGAAGCAGCATTAAACATGTAGCAGAATATCTGTTCAACTAGTCTTTAGTATCTTAAGGGGAAATGAAGTCCACTATGCACATCTCTGCTTCTCTCTAATCTCTACCTCCATCTCCCTGTGTATCTGTCATCATTACCATTGTCATAATTATTTATCTACCTGTCATCTATTAGCTGATCAATGGTTGATGTTCCTTTGAATGTGAATACACGTTACCCTGCTGGTAAGTTTGAGGACAGCAAAATTCTACCTTATAATTTGTTCACTCCACGTTTTTAGAATATGTGTATTACATTGGGTTGCTGTGTGATGTTTTAAAGCACAATTTAAAGTGCTTAATATACATAGAATTAGGACAGATTGTTTCAGATTTTTATGTATGTATCGAGGAATACTTTAAATGAGATTTTTAAGCAAATACATTTGGATCAGGGGTCCTCAAACTTTTTAAACAGGGGGCCAGTTCACTGTTCCCAGACCGTTAGAGGGCCAGACTGTGGGTCCCGGGACCAGTCGGCTGCTAAGCAGGACAGGCAGCCACGGGAAGAACACCCGGTGGGCTGGAGAAATGTCCTAGGCGGGCTGCATGTGGCCCGCGGACCGTAGTTATAGGATGCCTGATTTGGATAATATATTTTTAAGATTTCTCAATCAGTGTATACTTATGGTTTGTACTTGGGGAATTAAACTCTCTGATAGTAATATAAAGCAAGCTTGAAACAGCTGAAGCAGAACATATAGGTTTTGCTTTCTAACAAAATAATGTTCTTGAAATATAATGAAGAAAAGGACCAAAAAGCATGGGTAATGGAAAGACTAATAGATTTGGAAGAATTTGATTTAGCTGTAGCTTTTAGGAGTTCAACTAACCTAGCTGACCTTCAGTTTCTCCATTTGGAAAATAGGAAGTGACTGTAATTATCTATCTTTTAGGGTTGTTGTAATGAGTAACTATTATGTTCATAAAATGCTTCTCACAGTGCCCGGCATTCAATAAATGGCCATACCAATTAGTAATAGTACTAGTATAGTGGTAATAATAGGCATATCACAGAGTTTTGGAAAAGATGCGAAGCTTTAGTAGCAGAAGATAAGTGTGAGTCTTAGCCAGAGTTGTATCCTAGGATCATGAGAATGGGGTTATAAACATGTTATGAGTTCAGGATTTCTAGAAAATTGTCCTCTTTCCCACCAACCCCAAAAGACACTTCCTCAGGTGGAAATGGGCAATAAAGACATTTTCCTTGTCCTATGATAGTATAATGTACTTATTCACACAGGTTTAGGTTGAGTTTACATTTAGTCCTAGTATAAAAGAAATGCAAAAATAGTTGGTTTTGATTTTCTTTGATTGTTTGATAGTTTTGATATTAGCATACGGGAAAGGTCCCAGGTGCTTATTTCAGCATAAATGTTGCTTACTTCATGAGTTAGCACATTACTTCTCATTAGTTTGTTTTTTTGTTTTATTTTATTGAAATGTACAATGAATACTTCTCGAAATGTGATAGTAAAAACTTTTAGGAATAGCTCTTCATCATAAAACATTAATAACATTTATCAAGTGGCTGTGAAAAGCTCGGCAGGAAGCTCCTTGCCTTACAGACATTACTGCGCTTAATTCTCACAATTTTGTGATGTGGATATTATTATAATTCATCTTTTAAAGTCCAAAAATAATTATTAAAAGAGATTAAACAACTTCCCTCCAGCCTTGGCAGAAAGTGTTCTGACCAGCTTTTGACTATAACCTTGACTCCAGAACTTCTGCTTCTTATCTGCACGTCACACGGTGCACTTTGATCTGCATTTCCTAAAGAGCATTACCATGAATTCTTGCATCTTCCAAGAGTTTATCGTTCATTCCACATAATCCTCACAGAAAACCTATGAGATGGTGCATTGGTCCGAGCCTAGTCAGGAGCTGTTGCGACTCTTAGAAGTTTGAGGCAAGAAGGTACTTCCTGCCAGGAAATAGCTTACAAAATCTTCAACCTGGCAACCTGGCTTCCATTAGTCAGGAAAATTCACTAATGATCTCAGCAGTAACGACATCACAGGTCTTACAAAAAATGCCCCCTTATCATCTTGCCCACCTGCAGTGCCATAGTCAGAGATTCCCAGGAGAATGATCCCTGCTCTGTTTGATCATTCATATATCAGTCCAGCTTTTTTCACAGGCAGAGTATAAACTTGAACAATCCTGGAAGGGAGACTGGAAAAGTCTTTGTAGTACAGAATGATAGGAATGATGCTGAATGTCAACAGATAATATCAGGCATAAAAAGGTCTTATGATTACCCTATTTTACATTGGATGAAATTCTAGCAACTCTTGGGCCAGAGCTGCCAAAGTTGGTAAAATAGCCTATCTATGGAAGGGTCTATGAAGTTATATATTCCCCTCAGAGGAACATTATATACTTCCCCTCAGAGTTCATTTCAGTCTTTAACTGGAGATAATCCAGCTGATCAGGACCAATGTAAATAAACATAAATTTGAATGATAATACGAATCTTAAATTTTTGAAGTCACATGATTCATTGCTTCAAATTCTATATGACCCATCATTCAGTAAAACTAGCAAAGTCTGATAGTTTTATATCTTTGTTTCATTTTCCAGGAAATAACATAACCAAAAAAATGGTCACATATGTCAAGTTATACTATTTTAAGAATACATTGTTTAAATGTCTATATCAGATTAATGTTCTTGTAAAGTTAGTTTCTGCAGGATGATTTTGAGTTACTCTCTGGCTAGTTTCTGTCAGGTGGTCTGACCCCAGAAGATAGTGGTATTATATTAAAACATCTTAAAGAGCTAGTTAGAGTTGAGACTCCAGAAGAAAAAATTCATACTTACATGTAAGTGTGCTTCATAAATGAATTCTTAAAAAATTACTCATACTGGCTTGGCACCTGTGGCTCAATCGGCTAAGACACCAGCCATGTACAGCTAAGGTGGTGGGTTCAAATCCCCAGCCTGGGCCCGCCAAACAACAATGATGTCTGCAACCAAAAAATGGCCGGGCGTTGTGGCGAGTGCCTGTGGTCCCAGCTACTTGGGAGGCGGAGGCAGGAGACTCACCTGAGCCCAGGAGTTGGAGGTTGCTATGAGCTGTGATGCCATGGCACTCTGCCCAGGGGGATAGCTTGAGGCTCTGTCTCAAAAAAAAAAAAAATTACTCATACTAACTAAATTTTACTTCCGTTAACATTAATTAAATACTAGTGCCTAGGGAAGTCTTACTTCTGCAAGGACTGGGTATATTCACTTATTTTTCAACCATCTGAAATATTCCCTTTTCATACTCTTTACTTTTGTGAACTTTAACTTTCATTTCATTAATACTTTTGAAGTCTGAGGAATTGTAGATTGGACCCACAATATTTTCTGAGCTTTCTGCTTAAACTTATCCTTACCTACTAACCCCCATCACACACACATACACACCCACACACACTCTCTCTCTCTTTAAAAAAAAAAAAAAACTGCATTATTTTTTGTGTGTATTAGTCCATTTGTGTCACTATGAAGAAAATGTCTAAGACTAGGTAATGTATAGAGAAATGTAGTTTATTCAATTTATGGTCCTGCAGATTGTACAAGAAGTGTGATATCAACATCTGGTTCTAATAAGGGTTTCAGGGAGCCTCTGATCAAGGTAAAAGGTGAAGGGGGAGCAGGTGTATCATTGGGTAAAAAAGGGGTAATGAAGGGAGGAGGAAGTGCCAGCTCTTCCCAAACCAGCTCTCCCAAACACTGATAAAGTGAGCACCCTAGTTACTGCAGAGAGGGCACAAAGTCATTCACAAGGGATCTGCCTTTGTGAACCCAAAACCGCCCACTCGGCCCCACATTCTACACCGGTGACATTAAATTTGGAGGGGCCAAACAAACGAACCTTGTCAATGTGGAGTTAGAAATTGTGCTAAAGATTAGAAGAGAGAAGGACAATTGATATGAACTGAGAGACTTTATCCTCAGCATCCCACAGGGAGCCCTTACGTCTTAGCTAAACAGGCATTTTGTGTACAGAACATCCTATAAGGATGCAAATATGAAATGACAATTACAGAACAAAAACTATGAAGGGATGTTTTTATTGTCACATTGCAACCTACTTATTCCTGAAAGTTATAACCATGCATATAATAAGTATGAAATAACTATATTTATGAATGAATGAATGATTTAAAGGGATGAATGTGTTTGCATGACTTGTGTTTCTTATCTTTTTTTCTTAGTTACTAGAAAAAGAACCAAAAGGAAATGTTTTGAGAAAACCAATTGGAAACATGGTCAGTTACAATCATGTTTCATTGTGAAGAACATTTTCCTGTAATTTGATTTTTATATCACTAAATGGAACTTTGATGAGTATGGAATACTGGGAAAAGTGAATAAAGACTTTTGGAACATAAGCTATGTGAAAAATTAATTTCTAAACTTTCACAAAATGTAATGATTCTAAAAATTGCATCAATAATATCTCAGTAAAGTAAACAATACAAATTTCACATTGGGATGCCTTGGCATTCCAGGGGCTCCTGGAGGAAAGCATTAGCCTAATGATGATAAATTCGGTATTTCTTTTCTTACACAAATGAAAATGCTATGCATTTATTAGAGTGCAAATTAGCAAGTACAATTATAGCCCGTAACCACCTCAGCATTAGTATTCCTGCTCCTAGTTTTTCACTGCTTGTAGCACATCCCTGGCATTAAGCCCTTCATTGCAATGAATGGTATTGTAAAAATCCAGCATGTAGACAAAGCGTACTGCTAAACCTGGATCGCTTACAGCGTGTTTGCTTCATAGTCCCGTTCACCTTTTCTGTTCACTTTCACACATCTGGATGTATTTTCGCTTTAGTATTTGGAATAATGCCAGCGATGTATTACCATAGGGAGAAGTTACTATGTTTTGACCAAGCCCTGATATTTCAGGCAGGATGAGATTTGTCCATTCATCACTTTTATGTCCGTGGACAGTATCATCAGTAATATTTTCACAGATATAAAAAGTTATGTACAGTCTGTGCTCAGTAATTTTACTGAGAAACTTACCAAACATTTGGTTTTATGAAGATGGAAGGAGTAACCAACAACCACTCTCTTAAAATCACTACAGTCATGTATTAATCTTGTTGATGATCATGGGACCAGAAAATCGTAGAATAGTAAGAAAATGTAGTGAATACATAGAAATGAAATTCTCTTTGAGATGTAGAAGAGTGGCTGATATAAAAGAAGATAAAGTCTGCAAGTTTTAGTTTGATTTCATTATATCTGCAAGAATGAAATTAGGCAGTTTACCTTCAATGATACATCAACTTATGAAGACATTAATACTTTTTGGTTCTAGTAATTTAAATGCTTCTTATATTTACCAAAAAAAAAAAAAAGGCATGTAAGCTTATCATGAATATTATGTACGTAATCGTACACAATCATTTGTAGTCTCATTGAAATTGTATTTGTGTTTTTGTTTGTTTCCAAATATAAATGTAAAAATATAAAAGGTTTTCATTTTTTTAACCTTTCTTATTAGCAACCCTTAGCAAAGCAAGGTAGTTTTTCTTTTGTTTTGATGTAAAGAAACTGCAGTGCTATTAAGCAGGATATTTACATGTACCATCTGCATAGTGCCTTTACCAGTAATCTGAAACCATTACTGATTGTGCAAATAACAGCTACTTTCTGCTGGAATAATAAAAAAGTTTATGAGCATAAATACATAAGTATTCAGAATCAATGGCAAGTATATTTTAGAATTATTTTGTTATATAATTTAGATATAAAATGGTCTTTCATAGTTGCATGTAGTTCCCTTCTTCTGTGTAAAAACAAGAGATACAAGAGTAATGCCTTTACTGGTCTAATACATATGTATTTAGAATCTAAGATATTAAATTGAAGCCTGCATGAATTACAGGATATGAAAAGTTATTATATACTCCTGAGGTGGTCTAGTTTAATAGTTGAAAATAAATTCACCTCTGCTCTATATAACCCAACATTAAAATATGCTGTTGGACAAGTAAAACTCAAATATACATCCCTGTTGAAAAGACCATAGGTGATCACAATAGATTTCGTTTATGTTTAACACATAACCCTGAAGATAAAGATACAGGCTCAATTTCTCCTCTGTGTTTAAAGTAAAATCTTGGAAAGTCTGTGGTTACCTTAGCCTCCTGTTACACAGTTATTTTCATCTTCAGCAGTTTCTATTCTTCATGTGCTAGGAATTTACAATTCTTGAAGTACATCTCCTTCTATCTATGATAAATAGCGTATGTCAACGCAATTAATTGATGGATGTCAAAGCAATGAGATCGGTTTATTCTTCTAAACAGCTGCTATGACACTAAACATATCTTAATAGGAAAAGACCTCTTGTGTTGAAGAGGCATAGATGTCTTTCTTTGTGCAAGTCCTATCAATATACTTGCAAGCCTGAAGGCACTAGCAAGTCTTGTTAATTGACTTGCAGCATTAATTAAGTTAATGATCCAAGACTGTGTTTTACAGCACTTCAACACATCAGATTGTTTTACCAGGAGCCAGTTAGAGTAATTCAAACTCCCACATTCTTTGATAATCATTATACCATTAACGCTACAATTTAAGTAGATACACTTGCAAAGAACAATACAGATTTTCTTGTTAATTTCTAATTGGATAATAGAGCATAACCTTTCCAAATCTGAGAAATATGCATTTAGAGACTTTCTTTTGATTCTAAGTGAAGATATCCTTCATTTATACAAAAGAAACAGGTCTTTTAAATAATGTAAATTAAAACATTAAGTTTTCAAACTGTGTCTTTAAATTTAAATATCTAGTATGACAACTTCTTCCAGAGCATGAATTGTAAAAATGTTTACTCATTACACAGAGAATGAAAACTAAATTTTTGAATGGTAAACATTTACATTCCTAGAACAAATCAGTAAGTCTGTCTTTTTCCCCAAACTCAACAATACATTTCTTTATTTAACCCAATGCAAAGCAATCTTACACATTTTTTATAATTATCTACTAAGATAAAATAAGGAAATAAAAATCTATTTGAAATTACAATGTTAAATGAAACATTGCATTTGTTTTTTCTTACTCATTTCTACTTAAAATATCACATACTCAAAGAATCAGCTTCTATCGAGAATTAAGCTTTTGAAGGAAATTCATACTCAAAGCTACTATTTTCTTAGTTTGTAACTTCTACCACCTCCTTAGTCACTGTATGTTTTAATGCATGAGTAAGTCTTCTTTATTTTAGGATATATTTCCATTCCTCATTATGTACCAACTGCAATAGCCTATAGTTTATATCTGAATTTAACTCAGATGTCTGTGTTAAAATACCATTTGTAAGGGGTAAATATGATAACTGATTTATATAAAAATTACAAACCAAAAGAATACCATGTACATTTCTATTATTATTATTTAAACCAAAATTTCTAAAGGTAGTATTTCTAAACAAAATTCAAGAAAGATATAGTTGAGCTTTCTAGGATTCATGACTTGAATTTTATACTCATCTCTTCATACAGAGTACATACATCTAAGTATCTGAGAAGGTGTACGTGATGGCACCCTTTTAAAATTGGTGTGGTTGGTTCCCATTTCCAGTCTTTAAGAAGTAAAGTCAGCAATTTTATAACCTACAAACACGTTTATGATATAAAGGCTATGTGGACCCCACCAAAGAAATACACTATTCTCTGTGTTTGATACGTGTTATTTTTAACACAACCCTGAACTACATTTTCAGACAAAGAATGCGAAAAAAGAAAAAAGAAAATAAAACTGTACTTCAGCCAGCAGCACATGTGAAAATGTTGTACGTGTTTATAGTGAAAACATTTTCCTACCTGTTTCGCAAATGGAACATACTGCTACAATCCTCAAAACCTTATTTCTGTGCCCTGAGTTTAGTAAATTGTTTATTTTCATGTTCTCCATTTAGAAAAGTATTCTGAAATTCTGTTAGCTCAAGTGTTTTGCCTTGTAAGGAGGTTCCCAATTTTATTTATAAAGGAAAAAATGTTGTGTCTATGGTTCTGTGATGTGCAGAAGTGGGCTCAGCAGTGTCATGAGACCTGACTTACCCTTTAATTTCAGACCAGAACAAATGTGGCTCCAAAATCAAGCCACAAAAACAGAACTAAGTTAAACAAAACTTTGACAAAGTTTTAAGCATAGTTATTCCAATGACATGGACTGTGTCTGCTCAACATTAGGCCTAATTGTGCATGCAAAAATGTATATGCTTTCACGAGATATTTGCATTAGGCCGATCATGTTGGGAATTTATAGAAACAAATGCTATGCTAATTAAAGCCCTACTGTCAATGAATGGAAACTTAATAAGAACTCTAAAAAAATCTCACTATTTTATGGAATTTATGAAATATGTCTTATGGCAAAACTATTCATAGATTTTTCTAACATATATATTAAAAGTTATAGACAGTGGTATTAGGACATATTTAAGGTCAGGTAAAAACAAATAAACAACAAAACAAGTGGGATTTATACCTAAGTTTTATCTACCAAGTGATCAACTTTTTAATCAAAGCTTTCTTAAACCTGGATATAGACGCAGAAGATCTAAATTGGTCTGTGTCATAGTCCTAAAATTTCTAAGGCAAGATAACAGCTTCCAGGGGCCTTTTCTGCTTCCCATGTGAAATGTAAATTTTTTTTTTGTATGGATTAATTCCCTTGACTAAGATGGAAACACCATGTTAACACTTGGTGGCTTTCTTCATGCTATGTCCCCATCTATGATCATGCCGGGCCCATAATAAGTTCTTATTCAATAGTGGTTGATTCACCTTAACAGATTATATGTGAAAAACTTCCGTTCAACTAAAACATAACCTCCTATTCGTAATATCTTTTCAGAAAAATGACCAAGTATACAGACTCTGTCATCAAGAATAAATTTTTACAAGTCTTTCAAAATATGTTTGATGTGTTTTATTATTTCTTATTTTGCTTTACAACAGGTATGTATAAGTTAGGGGACATTTCTTGAGAATAGAAGGATTGTACTTTGACAAATAAGATGAATTCTTTCTTTGAAATTTTGAATCCAGAAAATCTCTACAGCGAAAAGAATACTAGAAAGCTTTTGTCACTCTACCTCTAAAATGTAAAGATGAAGGTACATTGAGAAACAAAGTCACTGAAAGCATTCAAATAATGCATCATGTCATTTTCCCGAAAGTAGTATTTTTTTCAAGATGATTATGAAAATTATTTCTCGAATAAAATGTAATATGCATCTTTACAGTAGACAGCTAAATGATATTTTGAGCTCTGAAATAGTATATGAATTTCCTCATGCCAAGTAAAATGGTTTTTATAATTCTGTTCCCTAAGATAGGCCTCAGGATATGTTTTTGTTTATTGTCATGCTGTAATATATTCATAAAAGTTTTAAAACAAATTTGATATGTTTTAGGGAAAATGTGTGAATCTTCAGTAAATTACTGTGAATGCAACCCCTGTTTTAATGGTGGTTCCTGCCAGAGTGGTGTGGATTCCTATTATTGTCACTGTCCATTTGGTGAGTATAACTTCCTTGTTGATGTAAAGTATTAGTTTATTTTGGCACTAAGTTTAGCAATTTTGTTCTTTATAGGCATGAGTTACTAAGAAAATATTAATTATTTTACACAGGAAGTTTTCTGAAATAAAATCTTAAACATTTAACATTTTTGAAAGTTAATTATGGAAATTCCTTTTACTCCATTACATTGATTGTTACTAGAAAAATAACTCAATAGAATCAATATTGTCTCCCTAGAATGTTTCACCTCAAATATTTATGGGCACATTCTTTTTGGCCTAGAACTTATCAAATAAAAAAATCCCTTAAGCACTATTTGACGTTATGCTCTATTTCAAATCTTTAAAAATAGCCACTCAAGGTGGTTTTGTTTTTGTTTTGCTTTTTACTTTGTTCTTCAAGTTAATTCAATCACTTCTATTAGTAGAATTTAATAACTATACATGCAGTTTTTGTAAGTTTTTTGTAGGTAATACTATATGATTCTTGAAAATTCAAACTAATGTGTTCTTTTCAGGAAGAGAATTGTTCAAGAGAACATTTTTACATATACATTCTTTCATCTTAGTGGAGTGAATGAAAGGATTCCTTCAAGTCTTAACCTAAATGCCACCCAGTACTGAGCCTACCAACAATTTGAGAGGAAGCTTTTATATTAACTTGTTTTGTTTCAGAAGTTTTGATCATCCCCTTTGTTTAAAGGCTGCTTAATCCCACAACATAGAATTCATCCTAACATGACCCTGTCTTTTTCCTTAAGCAAGAAAGATTTTTCTGTCTTTCCTTGGGCATACTATATGCTATACAGACCTGAAAATGAAGCTTAACTTACAGTAATGCAACATCAATAGAATATATAGATAAACAGAATGTAAAAACATCTCATTTGTCCCCATGTATTGCAACAATGGTTTTGAGGCCCAGAAATTGAGTGATTTGTCAAATGTCAAAAAACAAAATTCAAACAAAATTACCCCTGGACAATATTAGTGAATAGAATGCAAATTTTATTTTCCTTTATAAAATGTTTTTGAGATTCTCAGTAGTGGCCATGAGATTATTGAAGCTATATCAAGGTCAAAATAACTACAATTTTAGATCTAATTTTTTCCCCTTTCTTTCACTGGTCTCTTATAATTTTAAGTGGAGTTGCTTACTATAGACAACTGTAGTCAGGTTTCATTGTTTAACTTGTATTTTGGAAGAAAAGATTAAGGGATTGGAGTAGAAAATGGAAAATGATTTTCAAATGACTGAACAAAGTTGTTTATATTTTTAGGGACTCTTTTACATTCAAGTTCAAATACGAGGATTTAAGAAAATCGATAGCAAATAGTAACAAGTTGTTGCAGTAGTGTCCCTGATAGAACAGTTGTTGATAAGTGAAGTGTTTTGAGGTCCAAGCCACCTTCCCTCACCCTGCCAGACATCTCCAGGGAAAGAGAAGCAGCACGGCTGTAAACTAAGACAGACAGTGGGGCTGTGCCTGTGGCTCAAGAAATAGGACGCTGGCCCCATATTTGCGGAGTTGGGGTGGGGGTGGGGTGGGGTGGTGAGATTCGAACCCTGTCCAGCCAAAAATCAAAAACAAAACAAAACAGACAGATATCACACGTAGCTGGCAGTGCAAATTTCTCCCCTTATTCCTTCCAGTGACAAAGACAAAAAACATTACTTAAATTTAGGTATCATTAGTTGATGCCTACAAAATAAAACCCAAACCCTTGAAATATCCATGCCTCATATGAGACTTCAGAGATAGAATTCAAAGGACAAAGGATTTTTCCTTTCATGCTGAATGAGAATGAAATGTGCAAATAACACTGGCAGATAGGATGCCTCCAACAAGTAGCCCGAGATAGGTACTCCTGTGCCCTATAGAGAACGGTAGTCACCAATGGTTATTGGATAGGACTCACCTGCACAGCAGGGAACAGCTGCTCCCGTCCCCGCCCTGCTCCGCCTCCTGGTGGGTAAACGGCAGCGTTAGATTCTCATAAAGGCAGAACCCTGCTGTAACCTGCCTACCTGAGGTTGCCGGCTCCTCAGGACAATCGGATGCCTGATGATCAAATGTGGAGATGTAATGCCTTGAATCATTCCCAAACCGTTCCTCCCACCTCCATCCGGTCGTGGAAAAATTGTCTTCCTTGAATCCTGCCCCTGGTGCCAAAAAGCTTGGGGACGGCTTCTATTATAGAACAGCTCTTAAACTATCATTTCAAGTAAAAAAAAAAAAATTTTTTTTTGTACTGTTTGTCACCTTGTCAATAAGAAATTGGCTGTTGGAATTTTAAAAATGTTTTTAGTTACCTACTTTTTTGGATTATGTTTTACGAAAAATATAAAATGCCTCAGACTTTACAGTCTGCGTAATTGTAACTTCTTAGAATTACCTTGCTATTATATATTTAATATGTATACATACATAGTATATATGGATAATATCCTATATTAAAATTATTTTAGTGTGTGTATATTATATATAATTACTAAAATATGTGTAAATTATTGAATTAAATAATTTAGATTTCATTTACTATAATACATTCACAAATTATCCTTTATAGGGTATTTTTATGATTTCTCTTGAACTTTAGATTTATTTTATGGCATTCTGTTTGAAAAGCAGATTTAAAGTACCTGTATTCATTAAATTTTATTGTTATATTTCAAAGACAATAAGCTACCTTTCCATAGAAATAGTAACAACACCCTTTGCAAAGAATAAAAAATGCACAACAAAGTTTTCATGCTTGAAAATACAGAATCAATTTGAATAAAAATTAAAACATCTATTATTTCTGTATTTTCTACATTATATTCAAATTACATAGTACAAATTTTTCATTGGTAATCTTTCTGTTTCATTTGTATGCTTTTTATCTTCGCTTTTCCTTTAACTTATTTATTCTTTCTGGATATATAAAGAGTGAATATATAAGATAATAATATATTTAATGTAAGTAAGTAAATATAATTCATTATACATAAATAAAAAATGAAATATGTGATAGCTGTAATATATGTATGACCACATATATGTATACCATGAATAATATATAGGGTATTATTTCTATAATGGCTTTGTTTTTTTTTGAAATTGAAAGATTTAGAATAATAAATTATATTGTATATATTTTCTACTCATTTATAATGAATCTTACCTCAGTTTGGTCAGAAAAGGAAAAGATAAATGATACAGTTTCTTTATCAGCTCCTAGGCCATTTTAATGTAAAGAACGTTCAGATATAAAATGTGGTATAGTCAAAACAACTAGGCAGTTGGTCGGTCTGATCTCAAATTTTGGCTATTTCCCATATTTCTGTTCCCTTGGGAAAATTTTAAATATTTTGTGACATAATGGCATTGGTGCCTTCAAGCTGAACAATTCTCTGATTCTGAATGTTATACAAATACATTTGAATACATTTAATGGATTTATAAGACGTATAAAGCCAAAATTAAGAAATAAAACCCTTGCAAGTTAGTAAGAATCACGATGTCTTGGTGAAGATTAATTTTCCAGCCATTTGCCATAGTCTACTAATATTTATGGGAAAAGAATTTTGGCATAGCATTGTAGCATAAATAAAATTCACTTTTCAAATTTGAAAAAGAACCAGGACAAACAAATGGGAATTCTGAATTTCAGAAAAACCGAAATCTATTTTAAAGTAGCCTACTGAAAAGCATACCCAAAGAGGGCATAAAAGAAAGAAGAGATAAAAACTTAAGAGTTATTTTCTTCCCTATAAGCTATAATTCCTCTTCTTTAATTTTATGACCCTTGAAAATATTGTGAATATAGACACTGAATTTTTCAAAAGTCAAAACAAATGAGTTTGACATCTCAAATTGAATTTAACAATTCAATTAATTAAACAATTGAATTTAAATTGTTTTTATTTTGAATTTAAATTGTTTTAAAGAATTATATTATAAAGGAAGTATCTCGGTTGAAAATTACAGAAGATTAAAACCTTTTGAAAGTTCTCTGAGGAAAAATCTATTCATATATGCTCCATTCCACTAAGTCCCAAGTCCCTTTAGAAGTGGGACATACTTGGATACCTTCCCTAATTAGCCAATGAAAATGATTGGATTATTTTATCAACTCTGTTATCGGCTTTAAAATACATCAACGGATTTTAATCAATTTTAGTTTAGATGACATTCTTTGGGAAGTAATAAAAAAATTGTTACAAGCATGATTCATTTCCTAACTTCAGATATTTTAATCAAAATAATATAATAAAATTTCACTGGAATTTGATGTGTCAATTTGTTCATTTTCCCACCTGTAGGTGTCTTTGGAAAGCACTGTGAATTGAATAGTTATGGATTTGAGGAATTATCATACATGGAATTCCCAAGTTTGGACCCCAACAACAACTATATTTATGTAAAATTTGCAACGATCAAAACTCATGCTTTATTGCTTTACAATTATGACAACCAGACAGGAGACCGGGCTGAATTTTTGGCCCTTGAAATTGCTGAAGAAAGACTAAGATTCTCTTATAACTTAGGCAGTGGTACCTATAAACTTACCACCATGAAGAAGGTATCAGATGGACATTTTCACACCGTGATTGCTCGGAGAGCAGGAATGGTAAGATAGTTCTTCCTACATTAATTTCATTTTATGGTTGTATATCCAGTCAATTAGGCCTTTGAGTAAAGCTTCATTGAGATGCAGAATTAAATTGTTTACTCACCATTTGACCAAATTGGTTGTGAATTACAACAGTATTAGAAGTAATATTTTTCTTTTGCTCATGACAGCTATGCTGCTGTCTAAAAACATTAAAAGGAGATAGTAAAGAGAATAGTCTAGTGCATAAAAATTTTATGGATAATACCTGTGTATTTTTAAAGCTATTTCAGGACCTTGCTTAAAATAGCTGCTTTTCTTTCATCTTCTGTCATAACTGAAGAAACAACTTAGGAATAAAGGGAAAATATTTTTCTGCAGATGAATTACTGACTAAAGATAATATTTAATACTTCAGTGTAGTACTCTTCTTAGTAATCCTTATTACACTAGCACTTCAATATACTGTCATCTATGAAGTCTATTATATGAGACTGTGTTAGGATGAAATAGGCCAGCTAAGGTATTCTCATAATTACAGATCTCTTATATTTGAGATTTTCCTAGCATGCATAGACATACCTTGAAAATATTATGGCTTCAGTTCCAGACCACCAAAAAGAAGCAAATATCACAATAAAGTGAGTCATGCAAATTGTTTGGCTTCCCAGCGCATATGAAAGTTATATTTACACTGTTCTATGAAGTGCACAATAGGATTCTATCTTTAAAAAGTACATATCTTAAAAACATTTTATTGCTAAAATTGTTAACAATCACCTGAGCTTTCAGCAGGTTGTCATTTTTTTTTTTTTTTTGCTGGTGACTGTCCTATCTCAATGTTGATGACTGCTGACTGGACAGGGTGGTGGTTGTGAAAGGTTGGGATGGCTATGACAATTTCTTAACATACAAAAACAATGAAGTCTGTCATGCCAATTGACTCTGTATCATATGACATGTGATGCTGTTTGATAGTATTTTGCCTACAACAGAAAATCTTCCAAATGTAGAGTCAATCCTGTCCATCCCTGCTTCTGCTTTCTCAACTAAGTGTATGGAATGGTCATGAATATTGAGACTTACGGAACTAGAATGAACATTTGAAAATGGGTATATGTAGTTCTAGGGTTATAGTAGCCACAATAATATTCTAAAAGTGATTGGTGACCATAAGGAATGATAGTAGATATCACTTTAACCTAATTCTCCAAGCAGAGGGGAGATAACCATATTTTTGAGATGCTGTCAAGCAGACTATTATGTAGAAGAGACAGTTTTACCTGATGACCTCCAAGGTCTCTTTAAATTTCATGAAAATTTGATTCTATCAGACAAGGACTTGGGAACAAGAGGAGAGTGGAGGAAGAAGTTCTGTGAAATATGCAGCTCTTTCGGGATGTGTGGCCATAGTCATCAAGTTTTGAATATATATAATACTGAAGTGAAAAAACAAAACAAAACAAAACAACTCTGCCATTATTATTTTGGCCATAGGAAAAATGTCTCACTATTTCAGAAATTATACAAATTAAAGCCCCTACTGCATTGTGAACTTGCTATTTTCTATAGTTTGAAATGATTTATGTTAGAAACTGGAAAAATCATTAACTTCTAAGCTTTAAATCATTGCAGTCAGGATAAAAACTTTTCAGTTTATAGCAGTACTGTAAAAAAATTTCACCAGTAAAATAAACAATATTTAACTCTGAAAATAAATTACATGAGCTTTCTGCTCAAATAAAACAGCCCCTTAGTTATTTCTTTGAGTTGTATCACCACGCTTTTAGAAGATAAAAAATATATATGAAATGTTAACAATATTAACATAAAATTTCGATAATTCCAAGGTTATCTTTGTAGTTAAGGCATTCATGAATATCCCCTGTGATACTGCCTAGTTGATGATAGCTTTAAGGATTTCTAGAATTGATACTTTGCACAGTGTACGTGGAGAGAGATGTATTAAATCAAATCATCAATGTAAATGGTGACAATAAACCCTAATGCTGCTTTTGAGATTGGATGTCACTCAGTTTCATAAGTAAAAAGAATCATAACTATTGAAAAATTAAATAAATGGGAAATGAATGTCTGGATAAACATTGAAAGTCCAATTATTTCCTAAAAATGTTAGTATTTATTATAATTTATATGAAAAGGCAGCAAGGAAAAATTCGCATGGCTCTCCAGAGTTTATCGCATGGACCTTATAATATTCTTACTAACTCAGAAAATATTTCAAAATATGCCCAACATATTTGATGCACAAACTCCTAAGTTGATTATAAATTGACCTCAGTCATTATTTTTTGAATGTGAGATATTTAAGATTAAATTTGGTAAGTACCCCATCTAAGTATATATTATATGGACAGTACCTACAAATAATAAGCAATATTGATAAAAGTGGGATATGAAGGAAATGAATCATGTTCATCCGTAAAGAAAGTGAACTGATTCTGAAAAGCAGAAATGCTCTTCTTTATCCTCTGTGCACACAGGTGAGGTCAGCGTGCATAACTTTCTGTGCTATTTCCTTCATGTGCTTCATTCTTATTAAAATTAACCTCAAATGGATTCTGATAAATGCATGCCTACATAGTATTTCTAGTTTTCTTATGTAAGTTCTACAGTGTTGGCCTAGTCCTGCTTTGTAGCTTTCATAGACTAAGTCCAACCCTTTCTTCTCTCTATTGGGTGAAATTCTTAATCCTGCTGTAATTTTGTGTTTTGAATGTTGCCTTTTCTATGATTTAATGGCCATTTTCTGAAATGACACGGTCTGAAGGCCCTTCTTACAACTTCAACAACAAAAATCTGCAAAGTTTAGACACTAGTCAGATATCAAACTTTAGGGAACATAGAAGGGACACTGCAACGGCACTGCAGAGTACTGAATGATATGAATGTACAACTTTCATATTTGAACTGCTGCCATTTTTCAATTGCTGATAGTCAATGCAGAGAACCCTGGGACCTTTCAGTCCTAAATGTCTGACTTTGGTTAGTGTTCAAATGGAGTATATATATATATATATACATACATATATACACTCTACTAAACAGAAAGGTTTTGTCTCAAGGGGATATGTGTCCCCTAAATGCAAAAGGTGACTACTGTTGGTTGCATTTTAAACAGATTTGGGGAGTTTCTATGGCATAGCATTATACAGGGCAGCCATAAAGGTCATGTGCAATTTTAAATTGCACATTATTTTAAATTGCACATGAATTTTATGGCCACCCCATATAACAAAGGGTTCTGATTACATACAGATGTGCAGCATATATTATTTACAAGTAATACTTCTTAACACAAATGAAAAGAGCACTTGTTTTATTCAAACTTTAATCTGAGTATTAAATTTTTCTTAGACTGCTATAATAATATTATACTGCATTTTCATAATCTTTTGTAAATATGAATGAAATATTATTAGAATATAATTTTTGTGGGTCCTTAGGCAGGGTTGGTTTGTTCAAGACATGCTCTCACTCTGCTGCCCAGCCTGGAGTGCACTGGCATCATCACAGCTCACTGCAACCTCTAACTTCTGCCCCAGCCTCCCAAGCAGCTGGGACTACAGGGCACGCCCAGCTAATTTTTCTAGTTTTTGTAACTCAGGCTGGTCTATAACTCCTAGCCTCAAGTGATTCTCCAACCTCAGCCTCCCAAAATGTTTAGATTACAGATGTGAGCCACCACATCCAACCTGTAAAAAGATTTTTGAATCTCAAAATGGAATGTCTTTTCATTTGTTAGAATTGCTGGAAAGCAGAATAAACATGTCTCTTAAGCTTGTAACTCAAGGAAGATCTCCCAGACCTACTGTGAGCATCTAAGGAAGATTAATGGCATCTTTTTCTTTTATCTATAAAACTACAGAGCAGGAGATTTTTCGAAGGCACCCTTCCCTTATATGTAAAGATAGTCACAATTCTAGTTTTAGAGATATTGAGGAAATATATGCTGATAATTTAATATTATATTGTATTATGGTGTGTATTATAATACATTAAATCAAAGTCATATCACAATTTCAAAATCATGTCGTCATAGAAGCAAGTTCTGGACAGTGTTGGCTGGAAAGTCTCACGGGGACAGTTAGACCCAAGGTGAACATTTCATTCCCTTGTTTTATAGGCAGCTTCCTTAACTGTGGACTCCTGTTCTGAGAACCAAGAACCAGGATATTGTACTGTCAGTAATGTGGCAGTTTCAGATGACTGGTAAGCTAAATAATTAGTTTCATCTTTGTTACTGTTTGAAATTTTAAAGGAAATTTACACTTAAAAATAGTTATGCTATTACATAAAAGTTTAAGATATTTATTTCTCCTCCCAAAACATTTTCATACTATAAAATAGTCCGATATAAGTGAGGTTATATTGTATTAAAAAGGACAAAAATTATACAGAATATTATATTTAAAAGGCATGAAATAAAGTAGTAGAATGAGGATGAAACTAGAGGAAAAAAAAGTTTAATGTCACCAGTATTTTTTGGAAAGCTTCATGAAATAATTGCGTGTAGCTTCGGTCCTAAAAGATGTTAAGTATGGGTTAAGGACCCCAATTCTTTCAAACACATTCTTTAAAAGTTTATGTGACAATGATTATTATTATTTTAGAGACAGAGTCTCACTTCATCACCCTTGGTAGAGTGCCATGGCATCATAGCTCACAGCAACCTCCAACTCCTGGGCTTAGGCATTTATTTCTCTTGCCTCAGCCTCCCGAGTAGCTGGGACTACAGGTACCTGCCACAACGCCTGGCTATTTTTGTTGTTGTTGCAATTTGGCCAGGGCTGGGTTTGAACCCGCCACCCTCAGTATATGGGGCCAGAGCCCTACACACTGAGCCACAGGTGCCACGCTATGTGACAATTATTAATAGACATCTTTCAACAGTGCTTAAAGCTGAAATACACCATTAATCCATCAAAAAACGAGTGATTTTAATAGAAATAGCAAATCTTCATACATCATTCATATTCACTCTTTTTTAAACTAAACATTCTCCTAAAATGTTCTTTCTTGGTCTTTATATTCTTACTTTTCTTTTTTTATTTAGGACTCTTGATGTTCAGCCAAATCGAGTCACAGTTGGCGGTATCAGGTCGCTAGAACCAATCCTTCAGAGGAGAGGACACGTGGAAAGCCATGATTTTGTCGGGTGTATAATGGAGTTTGCAGTCAATGGAAGGCCTCTGGAACCCAGCCAGGCTTTAGCGGCACAAGGCATCCTAGATCAGTATGGCAATTTTATTACAATTTTTTTTAAAAAATGAAAAAAGTGTATAATGCAGTAAATGAGCATCAAAAGATGAAATCATCATACTCAGATCCCTAAAAATACCAAATGTTTTACATTTTAAATATTTATTTCTACTCATGAAATTTAATTTCTAATAAAGTGTTAAATCATATTAGAAAATTAATTTTTATTTTCTGGAGTATAAAAAATATTTTATGTACACTTTCATGCATGTATATGTTTTACCTTACAGAGTAGTTGAGATTAAATCAGTGATTAAGTAGGTGAATCACGTAGAAAGGTCCTAGAACATACAGATATATACGTGTTAGTATGGATGCATAAAACTTTATTTGAATTTGATAGTTTTACTTATATACATAGGTATTCTTAAAAACTAGTTGCAACTTCAATAACAGGTTATAACTTGATTAATTATAAGCTATAACACTTGCTTTTCTTATTTGATTATTACTTCGGTTATCAGCAATGACTTAAGAATTATAGACATGACATATTTTAGTTGTAGAATTATTTATTTATTATCAAAATTTGGAAAATTAAAAAAAATAAAAAGAGGAAAAGAAAAATAAGCTATAATTCAACCTACTGGAGACAGACGCCTTTAGGTTATTGTCATGTTCATGACAGCCTGTAATGTCAATTCCATAACATGAATGTTCGCTATTGTAACTATTCTTGTATGCTTTAGTTCCCAATTTTACAATACATTGATAAATCTGTGATGAACACATTTTCACAAACGTCTTTGATCACATTATTTTTTTAGATGTGATCCCTAGAAATAAAATGACAAAGACAAAGCAGTGAATACATTCTAATTTTTATAACTTAAGTATCTGAATACATTTGGCATTTGTCTTTCTTTTTGGATATGTTGTTATTTTTTTCTTGCAAAGTATTTCTAGCTCATCATTACTACTAACTGAACAGTACAGAAAAATAAGGGTTGTGGTTGCTAACTGTTGGTAATACTTTGGTGTGCATCCCGTATCTTTCTCCATGTTCACGTAAATACTTCTGTAAATATTAATTTTTTTTCTCTTTTAAAAAGATGTTGTGAACATCTTTGTAAGTTAAAGTCAGCTGAAATTTTAGACTTTCCTTTAACTCCTCTCTTTTTGTCAGACTTGTAGCCAATCGACCAGCAACCAGAATGACAATTTTAAAACCCGAGTCAGTTCTTACCACTTCTCAGTTCCAAATGTTTCAACAACTTCCCATCCTGTTCCCAGGATGGGGAACCTTGTGACCTTTTCAAAAATAACATCTTAGCATTAGTTGCATGAATAATCTGGTAGAGAGGTGCCCAATAAATATGTGGCCCCTGGATCATCTTCACTAGTGTTTATTTGACCAAGATAATTTGCTCAAATAAGACTTAATTTCAAGAAGAAATTTCTTCAAGAAGAAGAAATTGTAACCCCTTTTTGTCTTTGTGAAAGACATTATTTATTTATTACTTATTATTCTCCTACAATGTGAGGGAGACCATGTGTTACAGAACAACTTCTAGTTTGGTTGGTTGTTCTAAATGTAGCTGCAACCTGAGTTTCAAATAATTGAGCGCTTGAAATTAAGCAGGTTAATAAAAGTTGATATCTACTTAGTGCACACTCTCTCTACATCTTGCACGTGCTTTATGGCTCTTTATTTTGATGTTATTATAGGTGCCCGAGACTAGAAGGAGCTTGTACTCGCAGCCCCTGCCAACATGGTGGCACGTGCATGGACTACTGGTCATGGCAGCAGTGTCAGTGCAAAGAAGGATTGACGGGGAAATACTGTGAAAAATGTGAGTGAGCTTATCTCTCTTCCTCTGGAAATTACAACCAGGAGAAAATAAACTTGTGCATCTAAATATATGATTGAATTAGGAATTATACTTTCATTCTAAATATTAAAAATATTAAGTGGAAAATAATTGGTAAAATATAATAACAATATCAATTTTTTAACATGAAGAGCGATAGCCTTATGAAGAATTATTTGAACTTGACTAAATCTTTACCTTCCATTTTATAAGTACATCATTCTATTATTTTGGTTTTACCTATGGGAATGCTAAACAGTTTAAAATTAGGGGCTTTATTCAGGTTTTGTTTTCGTATCATCTGCTTTAGGGGGGACATGTCTCTGTCAAATTGTTCATATTTGATTTAAAAAGTATGTACATTAAGTTACTGACACTAAGCTCAAAACATCATACAGTAGCAATACAACATATTCAAATTAAGAGTGACACTATCATTTTAATTTGCAAGTTCTGGAATTAATTTTGAATATTACTTTTTAAGTCCTTTCACCAGTTAATTATCTTCTAAGATAATTGATTTTATTAATTATCTTAAATATCTAATTTTATTTTTTATTAATTATCTAATTTATTTTTAATAAGACCTTAATATGTTTACTCCATCATTAGAAAATGGTGTTCTCTACTTTCAAGCTGCACCTCACACTGACTTTGTAGAGGACTGAGCGTCATGTTAACAGTAACAGAGGAGTGAACATCATGCTTGCTATAACAGTCACCAATCTCAGAACTCATCTGAGGAATTACTAAGAACAAGACATTCTCCTGGCAAACCTGAAAAATCTATCACTTGGAGGCAAGCCGCCAAGTAACTCAGTAATCCCGGAGGAGCAAAAATAGGTCCTGCGGTAGTAAGGCTGATGTTAAACATTAAGCATTTTATAGCAGTTCCTTGAAGGATTACTGGAGAAAATTGCACATAATATTTTTGAAAATCATTTCCTTAGATACATACCCTCTTGGCACCTTTAGAGATCATTTCCTTGAGCACATACACTCTTGCCACCCTTTGTCTTGCCCCTCGGTAAAAGACCGCTGCAAAAGTTGTTTGGGACTCTCCTGCACCTGTGGGGAGCCTCACCTCTTGCAGCTCGTCCTGTCAATCCATATCTCACATGATCATTCATGTAGTCCTGACAAACCTTAATGGGGCCTCTTTTATAGAAATCGCTTCATTTTCAAATATGTGTTTACAAATTATATTAATTACAGGCATCTGGCTGTATTTGACTCCTTATTAAGAAGGCATTTGATTCACTTATATCATGGAAATGAATAGAAATTCATGATAAAATTTAGGCTATAGTATAGTCTGAAATATCTTAGTAGCAGAAAGTATAATTATGTTTAATTATTTCAGATCTAATGAAAACCTTTGAAACATTTGTCAGATGATTTTTAAGTAATGAGAATTTAATAAGTAGGAGCCTAATTATATCTGAAATACGAGGTGAGTCATTGGCTAGAGAAATGCCTGTGTCTCTTAAGATATAACTCATATACTGTAAAATTTATCCTTTTAAAGTGTATCAGTCAGTGCTGAAATCCTTTTGAGCTCATTTTTTAATGTCCATTCTTTGGCTATATTATTTGTTACCATGACTCAAATTTCTATGTTTCTGGAGTATGAACATTTTATCAGACGTGATACATTATAATTATACATATTGATTATACATGATGAGAAGTTAAATTAGACGTGATGATACCGGAAAATAAAGTTGATTTCAAATATAAATCTTGATTATCCACATTAGTTCAAATTTATAATACGCTTGACATGCTAAGGACTAAACATCACAAATGATTTTAACATGAAAACATATATGTATTTATGAATTTTGGAAATATAATGAAACTATTTACAAACAAAATTTTAAGGGCATATCTCCAGGTGGCTATGTCTTCAGATATTCAGGATTTATATCATGTGGCTAATAGTTTTTGACTATTTTCCAAATGATTAATGACTTTTAGAAAGTGTTTTACATTTCATGGTTTTGGAATGAATTTAGGCATTTGAAAGCAATGTATATAATAGTTCACAAGGAGAAATCATTTTTTCAAGAATAGATCTGGGATATTTGCAGTCCAAAACTTAATATTCTCATTGTCCTTTTAAAAAATTTTCAGTCACTTTGGAAACTTTATAAGAAGTGCCAAATGGATGCACTCATTTTCTCTTTCTTTTTTTTTTTTTCTTGGCTTTCAGCTATTACTCCAGACACTGCCTTATCCCTAGAAGGCAAAGGGCGCTTGGACTACCACATGAGTCAGAATGAGAAGCGGGAGTATTTGTTAAGACAGAGCATTCGAGGTGCCACATTGGAATCTTTTGGTGTGAACAGTCTGGAAGTAAAATTCAGGACAAGAAGCGAGAATGGCATTTTAATCCACGTCCAGGAGAGCAGCAATTACACTACTGTGAAGGTGAGGCAAAGGCTAATGGCGGCTCCATTTGACTAGACTGCCCGCTGTGCTGTTTTAAATCACTTCTCCCATCATTTCTGGCCTTTTCTTTACAACCTATTGGAGTTCCAACTATGCTGGGCACTATTCCAATATCATTTATCTTAACTATTCCCCAGGCCTTGGCCAGATTAACAAAGATCTGAATGGTTTGGTTTCTAAACACTTTTGTTTCAGTTTGCAATAGAGAACAAGGCCAGGTAGGCCAGCACAGAAAGAATTAGTTGCAATCTATTTTTCTGATAAACATTTTGATTCCTTTTTTTCTACTTTTAAACAAAGCAAGACAAAAATAGAATGTATCTTTAAAATAGGAAAATATTTTCTCTAAGAATTATCTCAAATTCTGGTAACTATAGGTTAATTGGCAGGATTAGAATACTGAAAAAAATTGAAATTATTTAACTTTACTATGTAGCATGTGTTCAATTTACCAGAGTTTACTTCACAGGTATTTTTGTAATTCAGTATAAATAAAATTTTACCTAACTTCTCCAAATAATTTTTAAATAAATAATCTCTAAAAACTGTGTTTCATGAAAACAGTGGTTGACTTAATATTAGGCTCTTGCATAATTTGTATTTTCTCATCTGTAAATAAGTTATTAAAATGGTGAATAATTTTATTAAATATGCATTTTGCTATCGGCTTTCAGTTCTCTGAAGTTTTAAAACTATTTTTCTGCTTTCTTTCTCACAGATAAGTCATTATCTCTTAGACAATAGTTTCTTTTGTGGTCAGAGTAACTACTTTTCATTAATGGAATTTTTTATAATTCTATTGATAATTCTTGATGTAAATTTTAGTAGATTCTTAAGAACCCAAACTCAAATTTCCTGAATTATTTTCACCTGTGAATCAGTATTTGATAATTAATAAGGGTTAGTTCATCAAGCACTCCTAAAAATAAAAGTAAATGTTCACCTCTCAAACGTCAGCCTTCTCATCCTCAAAATTTCAATCTGTCCATGTCAACTCGGGTTTTTGTGTGTCGTGTACCTATCTTTAACAAGTAGTACAAACACCATTTTTTAAAATTCTCAAATTATAATCCTCCTAGATCAGATGTTTTCAACTGGGTGATTTTACCCCTCCACCCCCCAGGACACTTGTCAGTATCTGGAGACATTTTGATTGTCTGAGTAACCAGGTAGGAAGATGCTCCTGGCATCTAGAGGTAGGTAGAGGTCAGGAATCCTGCTAAGCCTGCAGCAGTACATAGCACAGCACCCCACAGTGAGGAATAGTCTAGTCTGACATGTCATTAGTGACAAACTGGAGACAATCTACCCTACAAGAGAACGTCTTTAGGTTTTAACTTTATTTTTATTATTGAAGGAAAAAAAAAACCCAGTTTCAGAATCAACCAATTGCAAAACAAAACACATATACTATTGTATAATATAATGTTATTATTTGGTGTTTATAATTTTCATTGAAAAAGATACTAGAAATAAAGAAAGTAGCTCTTTATTTTCTATAAGAAACATTTTATGCTTTGACACTGAGCTCTGTGATTTATTAGTTAAGCCGCTTCCAAGTCCTTGTGCCTTTTAAATGACATATGAAATATCTCAGTTCATTATCTCTTTAGGCCAAGGAAGTCAGTCAAAATACAATATAGTTGAAAAAAATCAGAGAGAAAATTTTTTCTTCCCTAAGCAAGAAGCTCAAAGTTCAGACCCATTTTTGTCAACAAAAATTCTTGCCTTTCCAATAGGACAGCAGCATGCAACTTCTCTAGACTGTTTTCTTGTACAAGAACTTAGGTTTCATTTCCTAAAAGTGTAAATGCTAATTAATAAAGATCATGAGTAAATACAAACCCAAATACACAATTTTTGTGTGAAAACTTTGAAAAAAAGCTTTTCAGAGATTAAGGGGCTTGACAGGTAAAAAGAGTGGATAAGAAAAAACAAAGACAGTGACTAAGAACTAAGTAGACTGGAAGAGAGTGGCTGTTGTAAACAGGTACATTATTTGCATTGCAAGAACATCTCTGCTTGTACCAGCTACGAAGCTGGTTAGAATGGACTGTAGACTATCTCTGCTCGTACTGCCTAAGAAGCTGGTTAGAATGACTTTCACTTATGAGTTAGCTTATCAGTGACCAAGGTGACTGAGTTTCTTCTTTCTTTTGACTCAATTTCTGACCCTTCTTTTTCGGTTATGTTTTGCAAACTCTGAAGCAATCTGTCTATCTCCATCCCTTTCTGCTTTTCTCTCTCTCTCATGTTTACACAGACACAGGCAGCAGAAGGTGAAGGTATTTTGTGAGAAATGAGGAGGCATGTGGGGCAGTGGGGTTTCCCATGATCAGAGGAGAGAGGGCGTCAGGAGCAGGTAATGGTGGTGATGTGAGGAGAGAGCAGGACCTGCAGAATAGATGGGATTTGTTTGGATGAAAAAACCCAAAAGAGGAAATTTCAGAAAGAAAGACAAAAAGAAACCCCACTAATATATAATTTTATAGACACAATATTGAAAGCACGTCACAAATTTCTCACCATGCCTAGCATATCACGTAGCCCCATATTTGGAGTTCTGTAATAATGGGTCAGTAATGGACTTTATTTCTTCTTCAGATAAGTTTGTTTTGTGTTTGTTTGTTTAAGCAGGGCTACAGAATTGGACTAAGAGATTCAAAGCTTGATAGTTTCAGAAGCAAACAAATAAATACAGGAATGTGTTGCTTAAGGACAGAGATGCATCCTGACAAATGCATCGTTAGGTGATTTTTGTCCTTCTGTGAATAGAGGACAGTGTACTTACACAAACCGAAGTGTTGTAGCCTGTCCAAACCCAGGCTATCGCCTTTCACTCCTGGACTACACACTTGTACAGAATGTTACCGCACTGAGTATTACAGGCAAGTGTAACACAATGGGAAGGATCTGTGTAGCTAAACCAGTGTTTTTCAACCTTTTTTAATCTCACAGCATACTTGAACCTATAGTTAAACTTCCCCAGCACACGTAAATTATGTTGATCATGAAAAAGAGTGGGAAAAAAAGAATATACTTGCTTTGAACTTCTTTCAAAAATAATTTAATTAATGGCCTTTATATATTTTCACAGCACACTTAAGATCCTCTCATGGTACGCCAGTGGCACACTGGTTGACATCACTCATCTAAATATATCTAAACATAGGTACATATATTTTTACTGTACAAAATGGTAGACCTGTTTAGGGTTCTTCTCACGAATGGAGTTTTCAGGATTGCACGTTGCTCTGACTGAAGGATGGCGTGGTGAGACCAAGTAGGAGAGAGACAGGGAGGAGGCTCTTTCCAATCTTCATTCCAAAAAGTACTCTAGCTATGATAAAAAAGAAATTGCTATTTTCACTGTTCCATGAAATGTTGCCCACCTGGTAAAATGTGATTGTCATTTAACTTGAATTTTTTTCTTGATTTTTCCTACCTGACTTTGGTACTGAACTTCTGTATATGATTATCTGGGAAGGCTCCTTTAATAAAGTATTACTATCTGGATAATGTATGTAAACGTGTTAGGCATATTTTCCACATAGTACAGAGGAACTGATTTTTAGTTCTACCAGATGTGTTTGTTGCCGGTAGAAAGAGCATTTGATCTGAGTGACAAAGTAAACTGATCCATTCTTTTGTTCCCGTTATTTGCGGCATGGTGCCACTTCATCCTCTAGCCAGGGCACCACCTCTGTCTGTCAGTCGTGATGGGATTATGCTCCCTGAACCAAAAGTTCATCCTGCTCATAAATTATTTCATTTTCTAAAATGGTTTACTCAGAATGCTGGAAACTTGGTAGCTGGAAACGGGAGTAGGAGACTCCAGTTACCCAATGTTCTACTGGGCACAGCAGAAGAAACAAAATATCCCTTAGATAAATTGTAAAAGACAGCCGAAGGGAAGACTTGCCCAGACACCTCATTAGTAAGAATTCTCCCTTTATTCATCATAGTTTTTCATCTTAATAAGAGTTATAAATAATAGGCATCTTTTTTTTTTTTGTAAAATTCCACTCTGTAACAGATGAGAGGTAAAACTATTTTCATCTTTATTTTTTCCAACTATGCTTTCTTTTTAGCTGGGAATTCCTTTTTCTTTTTGCAAATGATTTTCACATTTTTTTGATTGCTAGGGGCCTTTTACTGAATTTAACAATATAATACACTCAGCACTGCCATTGAAATAGAAATACATGTAATCATAAGAAGTTGCAAGTTAAGATTTTTTAAATGGGTTTTCATTCCTTTATTATCTCAACTGTGTTCCGGAAAATAATGCTATGTAACTTGAGAAATTATTCAAGACTGCCTTGAAACTTATTGAAACTATTAGATGTGAAAATATGTTTTACCTACAATCATAGCAACAAGATGTAAGTATAATCTGAGAGAACCAGATTCTTCATCTATGCCCCCTGTTAGAGATTGATCAAAAACTGTAAAGTTTAAGTACCCTAATAATGTTTATTTAAGCATATCATACTTTAACTTTATATTATTTTTGATATGTTTTGCAGATTAAGAGTGGCAAAGTTCACTTTACTTCAGATGCAGGAATTGCTGGGAAAGTGGAGAGAAATATTCCTGAAGTGTACGTTGCAGATGGCCACTGGCATACGTTCCTCATTGGGAAAAATGGAACAGCCACAGTCTTGTCTGTTGACAGAATATATAACAGAGATATTGTCCATCCTACTCAGGATTTTGGGGGCCTTGAGGTGCTTACTATATCTCTTGGAGGAATTCCACCCAACCAAGCTCATCGAGATGCTCAAACAGGTAAATGCTTAGGTTGAGTAGAATCAACAAGGAAAGGTCAAATTGTTCCTCAAAAACTAATTGTTTTATACTTTGCTGTTAATTTTTCTAAGTAGTTGGTTTTTGTGGAAATATCAAGTAAAATCTACTCATTTAGCACGGATCCCGTATTCTAGGACTGTCATAATTAGCCATAGAAAGTTTGCAGAACATTATCAGCATCACACCCTTGACTTGTTTTTTTGTTTTTGTTTTGTTTTTGGCCGGGGCCAGGTTTGAACCTGCCACCTTTGGCACATGGGGCCAGCCCCCTACTCCTTAGAGCCACAGGCGCTGCCCTATCATTCTCTTTAGTTAACTGCATCTGTCCTACCAAGATAGTAATTCAGCCCCTGGTGCTTCAATGTTTTGCTTGTGCACCAAGCATTTATTTATACAGGTATTCATTTATTCATTCATAGTCACCTCTTCATGGAATATATGGTTCATTAGGGGAGACAAACATCAATCAAATCCTTACACATGGAATTGTATTCTTTTAATCTATGATAAATGATGTGAGGGAAGAATGTATAATTCTGAGATACCAAGGAGAAAAAAAAGAGGAAAGGAAAGTTAGCTGGAAAATTGACATGTGTACTTAAACCTGAATAATGAGTACACAAAGATGAAAGAATATGAAATGATTAATTTACATTGATAAGAAGTAAATAAAAGGGAGCTGATTAAGTAAAGATTATAGAACCCAGCATACCTGGGGCTGATGTCAAAAGGCAAAGGATGAAGTTTGAAAAATGAAGCAGGGATCTCTAGACTGTGTTGCCGTTTGTTTTGGTGGTGTTCGCAAAACAACATGAAGTTATAAAAACTTTAACCACAGGAGAGTTTACATTCAATGTGCAGCAATATGAGAACTCAATGAGGTTACCACATGAAAGGTGAATTGAGGGGCGGCACCTGTGGCTCAGAGGAGTAGGGTGCTGGCCCCATATCCTGGAAGTGGTGGGTTCAAACCTGACCCCCGCTAAAAAAAAAAAAAAAAAAAGGTGAATTGGAGGACGGCATAGGGAAATTTGCAGAAATTACCTGGGAATCTATTTCAGTGATCTGGGCAAGGTATCTTATGAGTCCCTTTTAGAGCGATGGCTGAAGAGTTAGAAAGAAAACAATAGACAAAAAGTACTCTGGGTACTAAAATCAACAAAACTCTTGGTGATTAGGTAAAATCCAGGGAGGTTTCTGACTTTGAGCAGTGCAGCACCACTGAGAATGGAAATTACAGAACACAGCAAAGGGAGCACATTTCTGGGAAACAGCATGAGACATTTGGGGTTTGGAGCATCTTTAGGAAAGGCCCTTGAGTGGATGGGATAAATTCAAGGTTAGACTTCAGCTGGAAATACATTGTATACACTATTTAGAAGTCGTCAGTGTCAAATAAGAAATGGAAGTACTGGTCCTGGGAGAGTGATCACCGCACATGCCTAGGGCCCTCCCTTGAGTAAACTCCAAGAGCTTAGTGTGGAATGAGTCAGAAAAAGGGACTAAGTGGTACGAATAAATCCAGCAGTGTAGAAAGAGAAGCAGATATCACAGAAGCTCATGGAAAAGAGAGTATCAAGGAGGGAATGTCACTAGAGGGGAATGATACATCAAATAAGGAGAATGGGGAAAAATGCACAAATGAGTAATGGGGTTCAGTCATCAAAGTCCAGGCCATAAATCCTTATATATTTACTTTCTTCTAGAATATAGACACTAATTTACTTAGATACTGTTAAAAAAAAAAAAGAAGCAGAAATAAATAACGCTTTTTTTTTAGTGCCAGAGCAGGTTTGGGGCTCTGAGCTAGAAGAAACATTAGGAGTCTTAGTGCACCCCAGTCTAACGATGTGATTCTCAACATTTCATTTTATCTTTATCATCCCCCCAAACAGACATTTTAGATATTTTTTTCTAGCGCTTGCCAACCCCAGATCTTGAAATGTTAATGCCATATTTATATTTTTCACCTGCACTTTAGAGGCCCAGAAACCATCATAATAGCTAAAATTTGTCCTTTGCTTCCCAAGAACCTACATTTAACTCTTGAGAGCAGTGTCACTTTAATTAGGAACGCATGATCTAGCGGTTGAAGTTATCCGCCTATTGTTTGCCCTTTATTTAAAGGTATATGTTTAAAATACCTTTAAACAACTTCATAAGTTAAACTTTAAAATTTTATTTCTGTATATGCAATGCTTGGTAAATGAACTTTAAGACAAAAGAAATAAATAAATGAAAAGAGAGAGAAAAATAAAATCCAGCCTGTGGAAGTCATTCATCAGTCTTCAGAAGGAGAGAGAGCCAAGCAATATGCTCCGTGCATCTAACGTGGCAATCTTCCACATCTTTTTAAGATGTGAGGTGCACTTGAGTTTGTGAAGATATAAGGTGACTGTGAGTTTGAGTGCCTCTGAACTGGATGTTGGCGGAGACTGGTTTCTGTACTCTCTCCTCAGGTGACTGTATAGTGTAAGCCTTTGCTTTTCTCATAAAATGCCTCACTCTGGCCTCTTTCCCCTGCAGGCTTTGATGGCTGCATTGCTTCTGTGTTGTACGGTGGAGAAAGTCTTCCTTTCAGTGGGAAGCATAGCTTGGCCTCCATCTCCAAAACAGATCCCTCGGTGAAGATTGGCTGTCGCGGCCCAAACATTTGTGCCAGCAACCCCTGCTGGGGCGATTTACTGTGCATCAATCAGTGGTACGCCTACAAGTGCGTTCCTCCTGGAGACTGCGCCTCCCATCCGTGCCAGAATGGTGGCAGCTGTGAGCCAGGCTTGCACTCTGGATTCACCTGTAGTTGCCCAGAGTCACACACCGGAAGGACCTGTGAGATGGTGGTGGCCTGTCTTGGAGTCCTCTGTCCTCAGGGGAAAGTGTGCAAAGCCGGAAGTCCTGGGGGCCACGTTTGTGTCCTGAGTCAAGGCCCTGAAGAGATCTCCCTGCCTCTGTGGGCCGTGCCTGCCATCGTGGGCAGCTGTGCGACCGTCCTGGCCTTCCTGGTCCTGAGCCTGATTCTGTGCAATCAGTGCAGGGGAAAGAAAGCCAAAAATCCCAAAGAGGAGAAGAAACCTAAGGAGAAAAAGAAAAAGGGTAGCGAGAACGTTGCTTTTGACGATCCAGACAATATCCCTCCCTACGGGGATGACATGACTGTGCGGAAGCAGCCTGAAGGAAACCCGAAACCCGACATCATCGAAAGGGAGAACCCCTACCTGATCTACGACGAGACGGACATCCCACACAACGCGGAAACCATCCCCAGCGCGCCTCTGGCATCCCCGGAGCAGGAGATTGAGCACTACGACATAGACAACGCCAGCAGCATCGCTCCCTCTGACGCCGACATCATCCAACACTACAAGCAGTTCCGCAGCCACACCCCGAAGTTCTCCATCCAGAGGCACAGTCCGCTCGGCTTCGCCAGGCAGTCCCCCATGCCCTTGGGAGCGAGCAGTTTGACTTACCAGCCCTCCTACGGCCAAGGGCTGAGAACCAGCTCTCTGAGCCACTCAGCTTGTCCGACGCCCAACCCGCTGTCCCGGCACAGCCCAGCCCCTTTCTCCAAATCCTCCACTTTCTATAGAAACAGCCCGGCCAGGGAATTGCATCTTCCCATAAGGGACGGAAACACGCTGGAAATGCACGGCGACCCCTGCCAGCCTGGCATTTTCAACTATGCCACGAGACTGGGAAGGAGAAGCAAGAGCCCTCAGGCCATGGCGGCCCACGGGTCTCGGCCAGGGAGTCGCCTAAAGCAACCCATGGGGCAGATTCCTCTGGATTCCTCGCCCCCCGTGGGGCTCTCCATAGAAGAAGTGGAGAGGCTGAACACCCCTCGCCCTCGGAACCCCAGCATCTGCAGCGCAGACCACGGGCGGTCGTCTTCGGAGGAGGACTGCAGGAGGCCACTGTCCAGAACGCGCAACCCCGCCGACGGCATCCCGGCCCCGGAGTCCTCCTCGGACAGCGACTCCCACGAGTCCTTCACCTGCTCGGAAATGGAGTATGACAGGGAAAAGCCAGTGGTGTACACTTCCAGGATGCCCAAATTATCTCAAGTCAATGAATCTGACGCGGATGATGAAGATAATTACGGAGCCAGACTGAAGCCTCGGCGGTACCACGGCCGGAGGGCCGAGGGGGGACCCGCGGGCGCCCAGGCCACTGCGCCGGGGCCGGCGGAGCACGCGCTGCCCCTGCAGCTGGGACAGCAGGCGGGGACTTTCAACTGGGACAACCTCTTGAACTGGGGCCCTGGCTTTGGCCACTATGTAGATGTTTTTAAGGATCTGGCGTCTCTCCCAGAAAAAGCAGCAGCAAACGAAGAAGGCAAAGCTGGGACAACGAAGCCAGTCCCCAAAGACGGGGAAGCGGAACAGTATGTGTGAAGTTTATGTACTGGCATTATAAAAATTTAAAAACAAGAAACACTCAAACCAGATACGGTTGCCGAGTAGGTTGGGTCACATTTGAAACACAGGCCAGTAGGAACTGGTGGTCGAGGGAAACTTTAAAAATAATAACCACGATGCTGCTGAAACAGACTCAAAACAACTCTTAATTTAAATATGCTTGGTTGAGCTTGGGGGGGGCCCCCCCCCCCCCCCCCCACCCGGGGGCAAGATAAAAGATATATATTATGAGGAAAGAATGTAGTTTAATTATATAGATATAGTTTTTTTGTTTTTTTTTTTTAAATTAAAAATTATAA
>CAUYQV010137470.1:0-15297 GCA_963574575.1 Galagoides demidoff
TTTTGATTTCCATTTCTCTGATGCTTAGGGATGATAAGCATTTTTTCATATATCTGTAGGCCATGCATCTGTCTGTCTTCTTTCTCTTTAAGTCTCTTGCCCACCCTGAGATGGGATCACTTGTTCTCTTCTTGCTAATACGTTTGAGTTCTCTGTGGATTCTGGTTATTAGACCTTTGTCAGAAGCATAACCAGCAAATATCTTTTCCCATTCTGAGGGCTATCTGCTTTCTTTTCTTGCTGTGTTCTTGGCTGTGCAGAAGCTTTTTAATTTGAGGAGATTCCAGTAGTATATTTTTGATGTTGCTTCAATTGCCCAGGGGGTCTCCTCATAAAATATTTGCCCAGGTCAATGTCTTCAAGAGTTTTCCCTACACTTTCTTCTAGTGTTTTTATAGGTTCATGTCTTAAATTTAAGTCTTTAATCCAGTGAGAGTCTATCTTATTTAGTGGTTAGGGATGTGAGTCCAGGTTCAGTTTTCTGCAGGTCCCCAACCAGTTCATTCAGCACCATTTGTTAAATAGGGAATATTTTCCCCACTCAATGTTTTTAATTGGCTTGTCAAAGATCATATAGCGGTAAGTAGCTGGGTTCATCTCTTGGATCTCTATTCTGTGCCATACATCTACCTCTCTGTTTTTGTGCCAGTACCATGCTGTTTTCATCACAATGGATTTATAGTATAGTCTGATGTCTGGTAGAGTGATTCCTCCTGCTTTGTTTTTGCTTCTGAGTAATGTCTTGGCTATTCGAGGATTTTTCTGATTCCACATAAAATGAAGTATTATTTTTTTTGAGATCTTTAACGTATGACAATGGAACTTTAATAGGGAATGCATTAAAATTATATATTGCTTTAGGTAGTATAGACATTTTAACAATGTTAATTTTTCCCAGCCATGAGCAAAGTATGTTTTTCCATTTGTTAGCATTTTCAGCTATTTCTTTTCTTAGAGTTTCATAGTTTTCTTTATAGAGATCTTTCACATCCTTTGTTAGGTAAACTTTCAAATATTTCATCTTCTTTGGCACTACTGTGAACAGAATAGAGAACACTTAGAGAACTAAATATAGATCTGCCATTTTATCCGATAATTCCTCTGCTAGGTATATATCGAGAAGACCAAAAATCACGCTACAATACAGATATCTGGACCAGAATGTTCGTTGCAGCCCAATTCACAATTGCTAGATCATGGAAGAAGCCCAAATGCCCATAGACCCATGAATGGATCAATAAATTGTGGCATATGTACACCATGGAATACTGTGCAGCCCTAAAGAAAGATGGAAACTTTACCTCCTTCATGTTTACGTGGACGGAGCTAGAAAATATTCCTCTCGGCAAAGTATCTCAAGAATGAAAGAAAAAGTATCCAATGTACTCAACCCTATTATAAAACTAATTGTTAAGTATCATAGGAAAGCTATAATACAATTGTAGTCCAAGTATACAGGGAAAACAGAGAGGGAGGGGAGGTGAAGAGGGGAGGATGGGTGAAGGGAGTGTGATTGCTGGGATCATGCCTGTGATTTATCCTATAAGGGTACATGTGAATTTTTCTAAAGGTCAAATATAAATGTCTTAACACACCAATTATGAGAATGACATGATGGCTATGTTGGCCAATTGGATGAAAATATTTCAAATTGTATATGGAAACAACACACTGTATCCCATGATAGTATTAATGTGCACAAATATTATTTAATAAAAAAAAGAACCCCACACTCCTGTAACAGTTAGAACGCAATGACAAACCTGGACAGCCACTACACTTGCTTAGCAGAAATAAGGTAAAGCTTAAAGATGGCAACTCAGGACCACACCCATTGTGATGTCATCCATGGTGACCAGGTAGTAGCTTCATCCTGTAATTCCTGGGACCCAGGCTTCTGGTCAAAGATACCAAGTGGCCTTTTCTGCTCACTTCAGCTGGTGGCCCTCAACTGTTTGAAGCAGGACAATTCTTCGCCCTCCATACACACAGAGAGAAGTGATCTCCCATTTGTGCCTTATTGATTCTATCAACGGTTAAGATTCCTGGCAGTAGGCTGACATAGCAGTTGAGATTTTGTACAGCACTGTGACTCAAGCTGCATCACAGATGACAAAACTGCATGGCATCACTTAAGTAGGATGCTATTTTTTTTTTCCTTTGAGACAGGGTTTCACTTTGTCACCCCTGCTAGAGTGTTGTGGCATCACAGCTCACAGCTGCCTCCAACTCCTGGGCTAAGGATATTATTTTTCCTCAGCCACCCCAGTATCTGGGCCTACAGGAACCTGCCACAGTGCCCAAATATTTTTGGCTGGGGATAGTTTCAAACTCACCACCCTCATTTTATGGTGCTGATGCCCTACCCACTGAGCCTCAGGCACCAATCTTTGGACACTATTTCAAGGACCTGTTTGAAACCTAGCACAAAGCATCCATTTCAGAGAAGCTTACAAATTTATTATGCCTGACTACAGCCTCAATTTGGTCATACCTTCATACCTTCACAGTTCATAAGGTTATCTACTTTGCTTGAACCATCAAGGTAATTCTGGTCTTTTTAGATGATGAAAATGTTTGCTGGCTGGTTTGTTGGTTTGTTTTGGCTTGGGTGTTTTTATGGGTATTTTTGAGATATGGTTTCCCTATGTGCCCCAGGCTAGTCTTTCATGGCCTCAGCATAGATCATAGCAACTTCAAACTACAGGATTCATTCAATCCTTCTGTCTGAGACTCCCATGTGGCTAGGACTACAGGTTGTCTGTCACAATGCCTAGATAACTTTTCACTTTTTAGTAGAGACAGGGTCTGAACCTTGCTCTGCTCATTCTCATCGCTCCCCTACCCCCAGTTCAAGAACTCAACTCATGCCAACCTGCCAGAAGCCTAGGATTGTAGGTGTGAGCTGCCAAGTTGGGTCATTTTCTCTTTCTTTGTTTTCATCCCTGCCACCTTCTTTCACCCCCCTCACTTTATCCTTCCTCTCCCCAACTCTGTCTCTCTCATTCACTTGCTCTCTCCATTATTTTCTTTAATTCACTTTTTTCTTTCCTCCACTCTCTTCCACACCTTTATGGAAATCTCTAGTAACAAACACACATCTCTCTGTTCCACACCTTTATGGAAATTCTCTAGTAACAAGCAAAGTATACAAGTGATCCCTGAACGTGTAATCTTAAACTCTTCACTTGAAATGAGTGAATTGTGGAGTGTGTGAATTATATCTGAATAGATTTGTTATTTTTTGATCTACCGACTGTTATCTATGAGGAAAATAGAGAAAAACCTTCACCAAAACATAAGCATGGGTGAGCACCAAAACTCACACCTATAATCCCAGCAATTTCAGAGGCTGAGGCAGAAAGATCACTGGAAGCAAAGGGGTTTCAGACAAGACTGAGCAACATAGAAAGACCACACTTGTCCTAGAAATAAGTGCAAAATTCCTGAGCAGTGCTGGCATACGCCTGTATTCTCACCTGCTGAGAAGCATAATCTCAGGAGGATCACTTGAGGTTAGCATATTGCATTTCCTTGGGCTATGATGGTACCAGGGTATTTTCTTGGGCAAAGAGGGAAATGCAGTATCCAGTCTATAACAGATATACTGAATAGGTTCAGGCAAAGTCCAGTATCATACAAAATATTTTATACATGTATCACAAATGGGGTTTATTACCAGGAATGCCAGTCTAGCTCAATACAGGAAAATCAACTAATAGAACACACTACATTAACAGAATCAAAAAGAAAAACCACACAGTCACCTCAAGAGACACAGAAAAGGCTTTTGACAGAGGCAACATATTTTGTTGATAAAATCTTTTAAAAATCTTTGATGAGACTGGAACGTCTTCGGGACGACTAAAGGAATTTACAGATGATTGGATACATATAACATGTTATATTCACACAATGGATAACTATTCAACACTCAAAAGAATGAAGTGCACATTTATGTTTTAATGGGAATGACCTGTAGATCATTATGATAAGGGACCAAGGCCAGTTATAAAAGACCACATAGAGTATGTTTGAACTCAGAAGAAAACTTCAGGACAGAGCCAATTTTCTGCTAGGAATAGGGGTCAAGTTGTGGAGGGGAAGGTGAAAGTGACTGGTGGTAGGTATTAATACTCTTAGTGTGGGGAGAGAAGACAAAGTCCTATAATCAGATTGTGATGAAAGTTGTACAACTCATTGACTATACTAAGAAACATAGAATTGGATACTTGCAAAGGGTGAACTACTTATTTCAATAAAGCTACTTGACAATCTTTTCCAAACTTGAGGTGCTGAAAAGGCTCAAAGCATAAGAAGAACCCATGTCACGAGAGTACTTGAGAGACAGTCAACCCTCTCTCCCTGCTCACATATAGGCTACATGAATTGTCATGGATGGTGCATTGTTCCATCCTATGGAAGTTGTCATTTTCTTTTTCCTTGAGACAAAGACTGACTCCTTTCCCATGGGTAGAGTGCCCTGACGGCATCCCAGATAACCACAGTCTCAAACTGCTGGGCTCAACCTATCCTATGACCTTAGCCTCCTGAGCATTTGGGAGTCCAGGTGCCCTTCCACAGTGCCTTGTTACTTTGAAACTTCTGACTCCCCAAGTGGTAGAACTACAGGTGTGAGCCACCACTCTAGACATTGAAGTTGGAATATTTTTCAAACTGTGCACTGTGGACAACAGTGGTGTTTCATGTCTGTCATCTTGGCACTTTGGGAGACCCAGTTGGATTGTCTGAGCTTCTGAATTGGAGACCAGACTGAGCACTAGTGAGATCCCCATCTCTCAAGTGTAAAAAGTGGCCAGATGTTATGCAGGTGCCTGGAGTCCCAGCTGAGGGAATAGGTTCAATTGATGACAGCACGTGACGATTGCTGTAAGTTATCATACCAACGCACTATACCGAGGACTCTTTCTCAATATGTTAATAGAGAAAACCATTTATAGGGACATTTCCTTCATTTTTGCTTTTTTCCACGTTTGTAGTTTTGAAGTTTTACCCCTAGATTAGATGTCAACTGGAGAATTTTTTCTCTAATTGGAAATGGTATTCCTATAACCTGTATCAGTCAAGCCTTTACATTTTATGTATCTGTGACCCTTTGATATTGTACATTCTTGTATTCTCTGTAAACTGCCCATACAGTGAATTCTTGCCTCAGATAAGGCTTTCATATGCACACTAAAAAGTATAAAGTATACCCTTCATCTCTTCTATTGGAGTAGTTCAATCTGGGCCAATGTTCCCTTGCCCCAATCATTCCGAGGCCAGGGACCAGACATTTCGGGAAACCACTTACCCATCAGATCAACTGGCAATATCATAACGATGCAATCCCAAACCCATGTGTCCTAAATCATTGATATTCCCCAATGATGCCACAATAAATCTACTCTTTATGTAGTTGCCTATTCTACATGCCTACTGACCCCTCCGTATACTTTTTGCTCCTGGAAACTGTGCCTAGCAATTATTCTTTCTTTCTTTCTAGTTTTTATTATTTTTCATGTAACAGACTCTCACTCTATTTATTGCCCAGGGTAAAGTGTCATGGCCTCAGCTTACTACACAGTGAAATCCAACTCTTGCCTTTAAGGATCCTCTTGCCTTAGACTCTGGAGTAGCTGGAACTACAGGAAAGTGCCACAAACCCTGGCTACCTTCTTTATTTCAGTAGAAACTGGGTGGGAGATTGGGGATGAGGGTATCTTGCTGCTGGTTAGTATTGTCTCTAAACCCTGAGCTCAGGGGATCACCCATCCTTGGCCTCCCAGAGCATCAAAAAATTGTAGTCAAGCATGACAAAAATCATTGAGTTCTGCTTAAGAAATGACATTATCAGGGAGTTTGAGGAGTGTCCAAACCTCAGGCCATGGTGACACATGGTAATTATGTCAGGACTGTTTGGCATATCCCTGGTGGCATGTATCACTACAATTATGCATGGATCTCTTTTTTCCTTACCAGGTTTCATTAGTGTTTGTGTATTGAACATGTGGCCTAACCTAACTCTTCTAATTCCTATATGGATGAGAAGCCAATACTTTGGACACCCCTGGCACAGACGTCCGTAATGTTGAAACTTTCAAGATAAGCTGATATTTTCCATGATCATTATAAATAAATTCAGCTATGGAGTACACTACCAGACGTCAAGAGCGGACCTTCAGTGAGACACCTACCTTCTGGAACAAGCCTATTCTAGAAAAGGAAATGAAACATTGTGAAAAGTGAAACTGAGAAAAATGTGAGATATCAGTAAGGTCTATGAAATCACTGTCTGATCTTTGGGCTTGTGTTCTTGGACTACAACAACCCAGCCTAGCACTAGGTGTAAGCCACACTCTTCCATTTGCGTGCTAATCCACGACTTGAAAAGGAGAGGGAAAGTTATTGAATCCCTTGGCAAAAAATCAAAGTAACTTTAGGAAGCAGGAATTTAATGTGGAGAAAAGAACCCCAAACATTTGTAACACCTTGAACCCAACTTTAACAACAACAACAACAAAACTAGGGTATCAACTACATGTGCTTTCCAGAAATAAAGCTAAGCTCAAAGATGCTAAACGTGGGAAACACACATTCTGATGTCATCCACAGTGTCCATGTAGTGACTTCATCCTGTAATGTCCTGGGATCCTATCTTCTGGTCAAGGATACTAAGTGGCCTTTTCTATGTGTCTGAACCAGAAAATTTCTTAGCCCTCCTTAAACATACAGAGAAGTGATCTCCCATTTGTCTCATGTTGATCCTATTGACGGGTCAGTTTCCCGCCATTAAGCTGACAAAACAGTTGAGATTTTGTATAGCAGGGTGACTCAAGCTGCATCAAAGTTGACATAACTGGACAGAGTCACTTAAGTGGGATGGTAGTTCAATGACCTGTTTTGTCACCTACCCCAAAACATCCATTTTAGAGAAGCTTACAAATTTACTATACCTAGCTGAAGACTCAACCTGGTCAAAGATTCACAGGTATTAAGAAGATCTACTTTGCTACAAACATCAAAGGAATTCTGGTCTTATTACAAGACGAAAATTTTTGTTGATTTGTCTGTCTGTTCATGTGTGGGCGTATGGGTATTATTGAGATATGGTTTCCATGTGTGGCCCAGGCTAGTCATTGGTGGCCTCAGCCTAGATCATAGCAACTTCAAACTCCAGGACGCAGGCAATACACCTGCCAGAGACCCCCCACGTGTCTAGGACTACAGGTGCCTGTCACAATGCCTCGATAATTTTTCACTTTTTAAGAAAGACAAGGTCTCACACTTGCTAAGTCCATTCTCATCACCCACTCATACAAAAACTCTACTCATCTCAGCTTGCCAGAGGGCTAGGTTTATAAGTGTGAGCCACCAAGTTTGGTAATTTTCTCTTTCTTTGATTCACTCTGCCAACCTCAGTTAGCCCCTCCCTCACTTTACCCTTCCTTTCTCCAGTTCACTCTCTCTCATTTGCTTGTTATCTTCAGTCTTTTCTTTCCTTCATCCCTTTCTTTCCTCCACCTTTCTTTTCTACATATAAGGGAAACATCTCTAGTAACAACAAACAAACTATACAAGTGATCCCTGAATGTGTAGTCTTCAACTCTGTACTTGAAATGGGTTAATTGTGGAGTGTGTGAATTATATCTGAATAGAGTAATTATTTTTTAATCTACAGGCTCTTACCTATGAGGAAAATAGCAAAAAACTGTCACTAAAACATAAGCACAGATGAATACCATAGCTCTCAACTATAATCCCCAAAATTTCAGAGGGCGAGTCAAGAAGATCACTGGAAGCTATAGGGTTTCAGCCCAGACTGAGCAACAAATGAAGATCCCACTTGTCCAAAAAATAAGTGTAAAACTTCCCCAGCAATGTTGGCATGGGCTTGTACTCTCAGCTGCTGAGAGGGATAAACTCATGGGGCTCTCTTGAGGTCAACAGCTTTCATTTTCTTGAGCTATGATGATACCATTGCATTTTTGTGAGGCAAAGGGAAATGCAGTATCCAGTCTATGAGAGATATACTGTATAGGTACAGGAAATGTTGACTAATATGCAAAATATTTTATACATGCATCCCAAATTGGATTTATTACCAGGATTGCCATTCTATATCAATATGGGAAAATCAACGAATAGAACAGATTACATTAATAGAATCCATTAGAAATACCACATGGTCACTTCAAGAGACACATAAAGGGCTTTTGACAGAGGCAACATATCTTCTTGATGAAATTATTTAAAAATCATAGACAAGAAGGGAAAGTCTTCAGGACTCCTAAAAGGAATTACAGATTATTGGATACATATAACATGCTATATTCAAATGATGGAATATTTGTCAACAACCAGAAGGAATGAAGTGCACTTTTATGCTACAATAGGAATGAACCTTAACATCATTATGAAAAGGGAACAAGGCCACTTACAAAAGACCACTCCAACTATGACAGAACTCAGAAGAAAACATCAAGACAAGGCCGATTGTCTGCCAGGAGTAGGGGGCAAGTGGAGGAGGGTGGTGGGGAGGATGAAAGTGACTGCTTGTAGGTATTGATGTTCCTTGTATGGGGAGATACAACAAGTTCTACAATTAGATTGTGATGATAGCTGTACAATTCTGTGACTGTACTAAGAGCACGGACTTTTGCACTTTCAAAGGGTGAACTACTTATTTCAGTGAAGCTACTTGATGATGTTTTCTAAAACTTGAGGTGCTCAAAAGGCTCGCAGCATCAGAAGTACCCAGGTCATGAGAGAACTTGAGAGACAGTCAACCCTATCTCCCTGCTTACACACAGGTTAACATGAATTGACATGGAAGGCACATTTTTCCCTCCTATGGAAGATGACATTTTATTTTTCCTTGAGACAGAGTCTGACTCCTTCCCCCTGGGTAGTGTCCTGATGTCATCTTTGCTAACCGCAATCTCAAAACCCTGTGTTCAACAGATCCTATTGACTCAGCCTCCCAAGCATCTGGGAGTCCAGGTGCTCCCCCACAGTTCCCAGTTACTTTTGTCCACATGCTTCTGCCTCACAGAGTGTTAGGATTACAGGTATGAGTTACCACTCTAGACCTTGAAATTCAGATATTTTTCAAATGATGATTTCTTGCCAGCAGTGGTGCTTCATGCTTTCAACTAGGCTCTCTGGGATGCCCAGTCAGTTGGATTATCTGAGCTTCTGCATTAGAGACCAGCCTAAACACTAGTGAGATCCCCACCTCTGAAGAATAAAAAATGGCTGGATGTTGTGAAGGAGCCTAGAGTCCCAGCTGAGGGAATAGGTTCGCTTGAGGACAGCTCTTGAAGATTGCTGTGATCTATGATAGTAGAGCACTCTATGGAGGGCAACAAAATGAGACTGTGTCTCAATACATAAGTGGAGAAAACCACTGATAGGGGACCTACCCCTCATTTTTACTTTTTGCCATGGATCAATTGTTAAAATTATACCCCTAGATTAGATGTCAACTAGAGAAATTATTCTCTCAAAGGGAAATAGTTTTCCTAAAACCTGTATTACTCAAGCCTTTGGATTTTTCATAACTCTCATCCTTTGATGTCCAATATCTTTTTAGTCACTGGAAACTTCCCACACAGTGAATTCTTGACACAGATCAGGCTTCTTATATGCATACTAAAAAATTCAGAGTACACATTCCACCTCCTCTCTTGGTCTGTTTCAATCTGGGGCAATATTCTCTTTCTCCAATCAGCGCAAAGCCTGGGACCAGACATCTCTGGAGAACCCCTACCCATCAGATCAACTGGCAATATCCTATGAATAGATTCAAAACACACTTGTTCTTACTCATTGTTCTGCCCCTAGGGACCACAATAAATCTCCTTTATGTAGTCCCCTATTCCATTTGCCTACTGACGTCTGTTCATATGTTTGGTCTTGGAAACTCTGCCTACCAAATTTTCATTCTTTCCTTTTCCCATTCTTTATTTTACTATTTTTAATGAGACAGACTCTCACTCTCTTGCTCAGGCTAGAGTTCCATGACCTCTCCCTAGCACACAACAAAACCCAACTCTGCTGTTGAATGGATCCTCCTGTCTCACACTCTGGATTAGCTGGAAATACAGGCAAGGGCCACAGTGCTTGCCTACCTTTTCTACTTTAGCAGAAACCAGTTGGGAGATCAGGAATGAGGGTGATTTAGTGTTGCTCAGAAATTCTCCAACCCCTGCATTCAGAGGATCAGCCCACCTTGGCCTCCTGTATCATGCAAATATTATACTCAGGCATGGCAAATGTCATAGACCTCTACTTAAGAAAATACTTTATCAGGGTCTTTAAGGAGTGTCAAATCCTTAGGCCCTGGTGGCACATGTGGATTATGTCAGGACTCTTTTGCATATCCCTCAGGGCAGATATGACCATAATTATGCACTGGTCTCTTTTTTGCTCATCAGGTTTCACTAATGATTGGGTAATGAACGTATGGCCCAGCATACCTCTTCTAATTACTATGTGGCTATCAAGCCAAAAGTTTGGACACACCTGGCACGGAGGTCTGAAATATTTGACCTTTCCAGATAGGCTGATATTTCACATGATCATCATAAATAACTGGAGCTATGGATGACATTACTGGACATTACCTGGACATTACCTGACCAGATTTAGAGAAAGGAACTTCAGTAAGACACCTACTGTCCCAAAAAAAAGCCTAGAGAAAGATGTAAAACATCATGAAAATTAGAACTGAGAATAGTGTGACATACCTGTGAGGTCTATGAAATCACTCTTTGATCTTTGGGCTCCGGTTCTCAGTCTATAACATCATAGGGCAGCACTTAAAAGAAATAGCACTTGCTTGCAAATCCATGACATGAAGAGGAAAGGAAAGGTTGTTAAATCCCTGGGTCACAGATAAAAACAAAATTTAAGAAGCAAGAATTAAGTGTGGAGAAAAGAACCCTACTATTTTCTAACAGTTTGAACCAAACAACAAACCCGGACATCCACTATACATGCTTAGCAGGAATAAGGTTAAGCTTAAAGATGGTCACCAAGGGTAACATCCATTGTGATGTCATCTACAGTACCCATGTAGTGACTTCATCCTGTAATTTCCTGGATTCCAGGCTTCTGGTCAAAGATACTGAGTGACCTTCTCTGTTCACCTCAGCTGGTGTCCCTTAAGATTTTGAACCAGGAAAATTCTTAGCCCTCCATCCTCAGAGATAGAAGTGAAGTCCCATTTGTGCCTTATTGACTCCATTGACGGTTGAGATTCCCTGCACTAGGGTGACACAACCATTGAGATTTTTTACAGCAGTGTGAATCAACCTGCATCACAGCTGACATAACTTCATGGAGTCATTTAAGTAGGATGCTATATTTTTTTGTTTTGTTTTTTCCTTGAGACAGAGTTTCACTTGTCGAGTTTCAACCTCTATACAGTGCTGTGGAATCACAGCTCAGAGCAACCTCCTACACTTGGGGTTAGGTGATTCTTTTGCCTCAGGTTCCCGAGTAGCTGGGACTACAGGCACCTGTCACTAAACTCAGCTATTTTTTGTTGCAATTTTGACAGAGCCAGGTTTGAACTCACCATCCTCATTATATGAGGCCTGTGCCCTATCCGCTGAGCAACAGGCACTGCCCGTGGGATGCAATTTCAAGGACCTGTTTGCACCTGCCACAAAACATCCATTTGAGAGAAACTTACAAAATTACTATGCCTGGATACAGCCTCAATTTGGTCATAGTTTTGTAGGTCTTAAGCATGTCTACATTGCTTGAACCATCAAGGTAATTCTGATCTTTTTAGATGATGAAAATATTTGTTGGTTGGTTTGTCGGTCTGTCTGTACATGGGTGAATATATGGGTATTTTTGAGGTACAGTTTTTGTATGTGGCCCAGGGTAAACTTTCATGGCCACAGTCTAGGTCATATCAACCTCAAAATATAGGATTCAGGCAATGCAACTGCTGAGACTCCCTTGTGGCTAGGACTACAGGGGTATGTCACAATGCCTAGATAATTGTTCAGTTTTTAGTACAGACAGGGTCTGACTCTTGCTCTGTCTGTGCTCAGCTCCCTCTCTTTCAAGAACTCCACTCATCTCAGCCTTCCAGAGGGTAGGATTATAGGAGTGAACCACCAAGTTTGGTCATTTTCTCTTTCTTTGTATCCCTGTGTCCCTCCCTTCGACCCCCCTCACTTTATCCCTCCTTCCTCCAATTCTATTTCTCTCATTTGCTTGCTCTCTCTATTCTTTTCTTTTCTTCATTCCTTTCTTTCCTGTATCACTCTCCTCTACTCCTTAAGGGAAACTTCTCTAGTACCACACAAACAAACTATACAAATGATCCCTGAATGTATAGTCTTGAACTCTATAGAGTTGAAATGGGTTAATTGTGGATTGTGTGAATTATATCTGAATAGAGTTATTATTTTTTAATCTATGGTCTGTTCCTTCTGAGGAAAATAGAGAAAAACATTCACCAAAACGTAAGCCTGGATGAACAACCTAGCTCACAGCTATAACTCCAGCAATTTCAGAGGCTAGACAGAAATATCACTGTAAGCTCAGGTGTTTCAGAAGAAACTCAGCAACATAGTAAGACCCCATTTTTCCAAGAAATAAGTGCAAAACTTTCCCAGCAGTTGTGACATGGGTCTGTACTCTCAGCTACTGAGAAGCCTAAACTCAGAAGGGTCACTTGAGGTTAGAAGCTTGCATTTCCTTGAGGTATGATGGTACCAGTGTATTTTTCTGGGGCAAAGGGGGAAACACCATATCCAATCTATAAAAGACATACTTGGCTCTGCACCTGTGGCTCAAAGGGCAGGTTAGAATCCAGCCCAGGACTGCCACACAACAATGACAACTACAGCCAAAAATTAGTCAGGCCTTGTGGCAGACACTTGTTCTCCCAGCTACTTGGGAAGCTGAGGCAAGAGAATCTCTTAAGCCCAGGAGTTGGAAGTTGCTGTGAGAAGTGTCACCATGGCACTCTACCCAGGGCAACAGCTTGAGGCTCTCTGAAAACAAACAAAAAAGGAGATATACTGTATAGGTATATTTTTTCTGGGGCAATGGGGGAAATGCAGTATCCATTCTATAAGAGATATACTGTATAGGTACAAGAAAAGTCCGGTAGCCTACACAATATTTTATACATGTATCCCAAATTGGATTTATTACCAGGATTATTAGTCTAGTTCAATATGGGAAAATAATCAATCAGAATGCACTACTTTAATACAATGAATAAGAAAAACCACAAGGTCGCCTCAAGTGACAGAGAAATTGCTTCTGACAGAGGCAACATGACTTGTTGATAAAATCATTTAAAAATGTTAGATGAGAAGGGAACATCTTCAGGACTACTCATGGGATTTACAGATGATTTGATATATATAGCATGCTATATTCACATGATGGAATTTTTGTCAACAATCAAAAGGAATGAAGTGAACGTTTGTGTTACAATAGGAATGAACCTTAACATCATTATGATAAGGGAACAAGGCCAGTTACAAAAGACCACACAGACCATGACTGAACTCAGAAGTAAACATCAACACAAGGCCAATTATCTGGTAGGAGTAGGGGGCAGTAGGGGGAAGGTGGTGGGGAAGATGAAAATGACCACTTGTAGGTATTGACATTCTTTGTATGGGGGGAGAAGACAAGTTTTATAATTAGATTGTGATGATAGCTGTACAATTCTGTGACTATACCAAGAAACACAGAATTGGACTCTTTCAAAGGGTGAACTACTTTTTTCAATGAAGGTACTTGTGGATGTTTTCCAAAACTTGAGGGGCTCAAAAGGCTCACAGCGTAAGAAGTACCCAGGTCATGAGATGACTTGAGAGACAGTCAACCCTATCTCCCTGCTCACACACAGATTACTATGAATTAACATGGAAGGCACATTGTTCCATCCTACTGAAGTTGTCATTTTCTTTGTCCTTGAGACAGAATCTGACTCCTTACCCTGGGAAGAGTGCCCTGACATCATCATAGCTAACGCAATCTCAAACTCCTGGGCTCAACAGATCTTATTGCTTCAGCTTCCTGAGCAACTGGTAGTCCAGGTACCCCACCCCAAAGTATCCAGTTAGTTTAGACCACCTGCTTCTGCATCCCAGAGTGTTAGTATTACAGGTGTGAGCCACACTCCAGGCCTTGAAGTTGGGATATTTTTCAAACTATGGTTGGTTACCAGCGCTGGTGCTTCATGCCTATCATTATGCACTTTGGGAGGCATAGTCAGTTGGATTATCTGAGCTTCTGAAATGGAGACCACCCTGAACTAGAATGTGATCCCCATCTCTGAAGAATAATAAACACTGGGATGTTTTACAGGTGACTGGAGTCCCCGCTAAGAGAATAGGTTCACTTGATGGCAACACTTGGAGATTGCTGTGAGCTATGATATCAGGGCACTCTATCGAGAGAAACAAAATGAGACCGTCTCCATACATAAATGGAGAAAGCAATTGGTAGGGACTTACCACTCATTTTTACTTTTGCCACGATTATATTTTTGAAATTCTACCCCTAGGTTATATGTCAAGTAGAGAATTTATTCTCTCATAGGGAAATTGTATTCCTGAAACCTATATTATTCAAGCCTCTGGATTTTATGTAACTGTGACCCTTTGATATCATACATTCTTGTAGTCACTGGAAACTGCCCATACAGTGAATTCTAGACTCAATTCAGGCTTTTTATATGCACACCAAAAAATGAAGAGTACAACTTGCACTTCTTTTGGGCTCCTTCAATGTGGTCCAATATTCCCTACCCCAATCAGTCAGGCCAGGGAACAGATATCTCTGGACAACCCCTACTGATCAGATAAACTGGCAATATCCTAACAAACCAATCTCAGACCCATTTGTCCTGACTCATTTTTCCTCCCTGCAGAGGCTACAAAAAGTCTTCTCCATTTTCTATTACCCTATTCCATCTGCCTACTGACCCATTCTTATACTTTACCTCTTGGAATCTCTGCCTAGGAAATTTTCTTCTTTCTTCGTATTTTTTATTATTTTGCATGTGAAAGACTCTCGTTTTGTTGCCCAGGCTATAGTGTCATGGCCTGAACCTAGTGCACAGTGACATCCAACTCTTAGATTTAGGGAATCTTCCCTCAGCCTCTGGCATTGATGGAACTACAGGAAAGTGCCACAAGCCTTCACTACCTTTGTTATTTCAGTAGAAACTGGTGAGAGATAGGGGCTGAGGGTGTCTTGCTGTTGCTCAGCCTTGTCTTTAAAACCTGAGCTCAGGGGATAAGCACA
>CAUYQV010137471.1:0-30209 GCA_963574575.1 Galagoides demidoff
GGGCTCAAGCGAGTCTCCTGCCTCCGCCTCCCAAGTAGCTGGGACCACAGGCACCCGCCACAATGCCCGGCCATTTTTTGGTTGCAGCCATCATTGTTGTTTGGCGGGCCCAGGCTGGGGATTTGAACCCACCACCTTAGGTGTACGTGGCTGGTGCCTTAGCTGACTGAGCCACAGGCACCGAGCCGGGGACTCAATTTCTTAGCTTCTCTTAACTTAAATGTTTATATTTCCAAGTGAAAAATATTCTGGGCAGGATGCCCAAAGGAGAAGGAAACTGTAAAAATCAAAGTCCCAAAAGGAAACCCAGTATATTAAATTCTGTCCTGGCTCTCAGTGCAAATGTCCAGTTTTTGCACTGAAAGCCCATGGCCCATCCAGAAGCTCTTAATTCCCAGTCAGCCACCAGCAGGACACAGTCTTAGGTCTTGGACTCTGGGCCTGCTGTGGCTGAGGTCGTATGCATATTCATGGCATGTCATGATGACTCTGGAACTGAGGAGAGAAGACTCAAAAACAAGATCATTTGTCCTCTGTGTGGTTGGAGCCAGGGCCCCTGGAGCCTCATTGGGATGCAAGATATGCCCCACATGCCTGTCTGCTTGGTGCCATTGTCACGCCCATTTAATAGAGGCAAAACTGAGACCAGAAGAGGAGAGAGCCCAGGAGAACACAAAGTCAGGGCAAGTTGGGATTCAACCACCTGGGTTAGAGAGAAAGAGAAGTACATGTCCATAGAGGCAGAGAACAGAGTCTGAAAGATGGAGACAGAGACATGGAGTCAGAGATACCAGGAGACATAGGACAGACACAGAAAGAGAAGTACCAGGCACTTTGGGGCCTCCAGAAAGGGCTGAAGTCTGGAAACATGGGTGGGGGAGGGGCAACCACTGTGGTGGAAAAAGGTGGAAGAATGTCTGAGACTCAGGCAAAGAATAAACAAACCTCAATCCAGGAGACTGGCAGTGGCTGGATGCACATTTTTCCTGCTTTGGTTTGGGAGAGCTTGAAACAGGGACTCTGTGTCTCCATCAGGGAAACTGAGGCCCCAAGAGCCCCAGCCCCTCACCCAGAATGCCTCTCCTCTTATCCTATTCCACTGCTCCCAGGCCTTCCCCTCCTCTGGGCCTCATTTTTCCCACTTGAGCAAAGAGGTATGTCAAATGCTGTGCCCCTTCCTCTGCTGTGCTTCCCACCAGGTGTTCCCTCTGTCAGCTCTCTCCCGGAAGCAGAGGACAGTGCTCGTTGTGTGTGGCCCAGAGCAGAATGGGGCAGTGGGGCTGGTCTGTGCCCGGCACCTGCTGGTGTTTGTGAGTAGCAAGGCTGCCTTTGGCTTCCTGGGTTCCTATCCCTGAAGAAATCATTCTTGCATTCCAAGGGAACATTGATGGTGGGATAGGTTACAGGTTATGCCCAGTGTTTGTCCCAGGTTACAAGGTCAAGGGAGCCTGGGTGGACCCCAGTGCTGACCATTCTTTGCACTCCCAGGAGTATGAGCCAACCATCTTCTACCCCACACGCTCACTTGACCTGCTGCACCGGGACCTGACCACCCAGTGTGAGAAGATGGACATCCCTTTTCTGTCCTACCTGCCCACCGAGGTCAGTGCTGGGTGGCATATGAGGGTGGAGGTAGGAAATGGTGCCCCAGGGCCACTCCCTGATTCTGCCCACCCTTCCAGGTACAGCTCATTAATGAAGCCTATGGGCTGGTGGTGGATGCCGTGCTGGGCCCAGGTGTGGAGCCAGGCAAGGTTGGGGACCCCTGTACCCGTGCGCTGGCAACACTCAAGCTGCTGTCCATACCCCTCGTGAGCCTGGACATTCCCTCAGGCATGCTGGGCACAGGGGAGCATAACTTGGGGTCTTAGGGGTTTGGGTGGAGACCCCTGTGTCCCAATTTCTGATGGCCTGCACCTATCTGCCTGCTCTGAACCTCAGTTTCCCCAGCATGGATGGAGTGTATACTCTGGCTGCAGCCAAGGGTCACATGCATCCTGTGGGTGGGGAAAACCAAGGCTGCTGCCCCAGGTGACCCCAGTTCCTCTCCTCCCCATGTACCCAGCCCTCATGCCCTCTGCCCACCCCCTGGCCCAGTTGTTTGGGCAGACGTGAGCTCACTCGGCAAAGGCCGCGCCTGCCCTGGCCGCCGCCCCATGCCTGTTGGAGCCATTAGGCGACAGGCAGATGGAACAAACAGCTGCTGGCCAGCCGGACCCTCTGTGGGGGTGGCTGGACTCTGAGGGATGATCCCCAGCTTTTGGGATTCCAAAGCCATCTCAGTGGGGTGCTACAGAGCAAGGGGCACTAAGGGAGGAGGTGGGCTGTCTGATCTGAGGGAGAGAATGCAGGCTCAGCTTAGGACAAAGAGGGTAGACCTGACAGGTCAGAGGCCATTGTAAGGGACCTCTAGCCTGAGGATGAAGGCTAGAGTCAAAGAAGGATTAATGTCAGAGAGAGGAGCCAATGCCTTCTTGTTAGTGTTGCTAGAATCAGGTCAGAGTCAGGAGAGAAGTCGAGGCTGCTAGACTGCAAGTGGAGGCTTACTGGAGAGGTGACAGAGGCTGCAGCCCAATGAAGAAGGGGACAGGGTCCTCCGTAGTAAAAAGGCAGGATGTAGTCGAGGGTAAGGGCATGGATCTCCAGTTAGAAAAATGAGTCTCTGACAAGGTCTTGTTAGAAGAAAGTACTTGGGGCAAGGAGACGGGTCTGATGGAGGAGGCTTCTCAGTCTGTGGTCAAGTTTATTGTCTGAGTAGAAGGTGGGGATCTAGTCAGAGGCGGGGTCTGGGGTCTGGCTGGGAGGTCTGGAGGGGAGGAGGCTCTCTAGGCTAAGGCAAAGGCTCAATTGGATGGGCAGGGAGGTAGAGGGAAAGATGCCAGGTTAGAAGGCAGAGGCATGGCTCAGGTTGAGAGAGGGCAGCAGGTGATGGAAATGATGGCTGAAAACAGCCTGGGTCAGAGAAAGGAAGGAAACATCTACAAGGAGAGGGTGACTTGTCTGAGGGCTGAGGCTCAGTGTCGGGGGGAGGGGAGATAGGGGCAGGATTCTAGTCTGAGAGTAGCTCTGGATTCCTCCGCCCAATCCTCCCTCAGGCTGGGACGCCGAGACCGGCTGCGACGCTGAAGACGGGCTGCGGCCCGACGTGCTGGTGTCGCTCGCCGCGCCCAAGCGCTGCGCTGGCCGCTTCTCTGGGCGCCACCACTTCGTGGCTGGCAGGTTCGTACCCGACGACGTGCGCCGCAAGTTCGCTCTGCGCCTGCCGGGATACACCGGGACTGACTGCGTGGCGGCTCTGTGACCGCTACCCGCGCCTATGCCGCTTGGACCCCAACCAATAAACAGCCTTTCCCACACCACCTCGCCTCTGCCTCCTTTGTGCGCCGGGCTGCTGCTGGAGTGGGCAAGCTCGAGGAAGGACTTCCCACCGTCCCCGGAGGGACAGAGAGTAGTTGTAGAGGGGACCTCCCGCTTGTCTTCTAGAAAATTCGAGCCAGAAGAATGGAGGGTAGGTTCAGGGTGGGATTCCCAGACTGCTCGGAGTGGCTTAAAGCCGATAGGATTGAAGTTAGACGGGACAGAGGACTTCCAGCAACCTAAAGCATGAAGATCCAAGCAGCTTCAGGCTCAATTCCAAGTGGCACTTCCCGCAGGCAGCCTGGGTCCAACTTAGAGAATGGAGGGTGGGCTCAGGGAGGAGTTCCAAACGGCTACGGGGAACCCAGGCCAGCCTAAGGGCGGAGGCATAGCTGGACACACCGAGGGGGGCGACCCAGAGGGGTTGCCGTAGCTCCAGTTACCGGAGGCCAGAGGGCGGGGCCTGGACGGGGAGGGGCCTGCAGTTGCATCCCGCCCCCACCCTCAGTCCCACCGGCCTCCAGACCCGCCAGAGTCCCACACGAGTGTGCCGCGGAGCCTGGATCTTCCCTTGGACTCTCGGCCCAGCCATGGCTTCAATACCGCCACTGCTCTGTCTCTGTGTCGCCGTCGCGCATCTAGTGGGGACCCGAGGTGAGGTACCACGAGACCCCAGCCCAGCCGCCGAAGGTCTGGCAGCTGGCCTCGCGTACAGCCGTTCCCGGAAGACCCGCGCACTTCCCGGGGACTGGATCCCGTTCACCAGCACGGGGAAGCGGGGAAGGGGTGGCGACGGGGAGATGGAGCCCAGAGACATCCTGGCGCTCTTCCTAAATCGAAGACACGGTAGGGATACCAGGAAAATGGATATGAACCTCGGGTTCCTCTGGGTTCCCACCCGCTGAAGGGTGCTTGACCCAGCCCCGCGCGACTGGACCTCCAATCGCCAGGTCTCCTGCCCTGGCCAAAGGGGTCAATGCTGTCTCCCCACATACATCTAATTCCTTCCCACCCACTCACCCACACTAACAAGAAATGCCCATCTCTGAAACACTTGTGGGGCGGGGGACAGGCTCATTTCTCAGGTGAGGAGACTGAGGCTCCGAAGAGGAGGGGACTTGTCTGAGATAATCACTCTGTCTGAGCTATCTTGGACAGCTCCTGGCTGGAAAAGCCAGGCTAGATTCCAAGGAATTCCAACAGACAGCTTGGGCCCTAGTAGAGGGATGGAAGGTAGACTGAGGGAAGGACTTCCAGCCGGCCAAATGGATGGGGGACGCAACCCAGGTCTAGGGCAAAAGAATTCGTGAAAGTTAAACACTGAGGGGGGAGATCTGGATCAGGCAACAGAGTTTCCCCAGCCCATGGGATTCGGACTAGATCAGAGATAGGGACCAGGCTGCAGGAGTCTGGATGGTGGCTATGGGCAGGCTTTCTAGATAAGGGTGCGCTGCAATCCCCAGCTAGGCCTGGATTCTGACTTCTCAGAGCATCAGATTTCTCCCTCGTAAAATGAGGATGATCATGGGTCCACCTTGCCTAAGAGGAGGCTCCTGGCCATCTGCACGAGGCGCTTCCTTCCCCCACTCCTGTCCCCTCCCATAGACACCGCCTCCACCCAGGAGCCCACCGGGACTGCATCGGGCCTAGAAGGACGGTCTGTGCACCCTGGCCAGCCCTCACCAGCCCTGGAGGACTGGGAAGGTGAGTCAGCCTGGGTCAGAGTCCCATCTGTGCTGTAAACTTGTGTGAGCTTGGGCTGGTGGGATTATGTGAGGAGTAGGAGGGACACAAACTAGGTGAAGGGCCCAGGACTTTCGTGGTTCCTGGGCAAGGCAGCCTTGGATGTAATGCCCCGAGATCTAAGTTAGAGGCATAATTCAGAGACATGCATGAATGGGTCAGCTCAGGCACCGGCCAGCAGAACTAGGACTGGGGCTGGGGAAGTCACACCTCCCCTGCTCACATTCAGGTCTCTAGAACTAGTCATGAGTGGGCTAGGCTAGCCGGTGCCAGTCGGGGGGAGATAAGGCCCTTGCATGCATCGACGGGGGCCGACAGGCCGCAGCCTGGGTCCCAGCGAGTGTGGTGCTCGCAGAGGCCAGCGAGTGGACATCCTGGTTCAACGTGGACCACCCTGGAGGCGATGGCGACTTTGAGAGCCTGGCAGCCATCCGCTTCTACTATGGGCCAGCACGTGTATGCCCACGGCCTCTGGCGCTGGAAGCGCGCACCACTAACTGGGAGCTTCCGTCCGCCGTCGGCGAGCGCGTGCACTTAAGCCCCACGCGCGGTTTCTGGTGCCTCAACCGGGAGCAGCCGCGCAGCCGCCGTTGCTCCAACTACCACGTGCGCTTCCGCTGCCCGTTCGGTGAGGGCGGGGCCTTGAGGGGTGGGGGCTTTGGAGATGGGGGAGTGGGGGTAGAGATAGTGGTGCTGGCTAAATTGTGGATGGGTCACAGGTGGGTGGTACCTGAAAAGGTGGGTTGTTGGGGCTGGGCCATGTCGATGTGAGTGGCTAGAGCTGGGACCCTACAAGGAGTAGGGCCCAATGAGGGTGTGGGACAATGCAGGGGCGGAGCTTTTGAGGTGAAGAACTGGGAATAAAATGGGGCCCAGGTGCATTGCAAGGAGACCTAGTGAGTCTTGAGATCCAAATGTGTACAGAACGCAGAGAGAATAGCAGAACTAAACTAATTTCGGGGAGTTTATTTGAGGGAGCGGAGAGGCAGTACCTGAACTGCATTTAGAACTGGTGCGCGTAGGGGGTGGGCAGGACCGCTCTTTGGAAGTGCCTAACCTAGGATGCACGTGTGTGTGTGTGGTGGGGGTTTCAGTGCCGCATTGTCACCAGGTTTCCGGGAGGCGTGGTTCCTGGGGAGGGCGGGTGCCTGATCTCTGTCTTTGTCCTCCTCAGAGACGGCGTGGGGTGCATGGGGCCCGTGGGGTCCCTGCTCAGGAAGCTGTGGGCCAGGCCGTCGCTTGCGCCGCCGCCACTGCCCGAGCCCCGCTGGGGATGAGTGTCCCGGGCGTACCCTGGAGGCCCAAAAGTGTGTGCGGCCTCGGTGCCCAGGTAGAAGGGGCGGGGCCTGGAGAAGAAGGTGGGGTAGAGGCGGGGCCTGGACGTGGAGGGGCGGTTCCTATTGAGGAAAGTACCTAGGGTAGGGGCTGGTCGGGGCGGGGTCTAGAGGACCTGAACTCTGGAGCCAAGTGAAGACTAGCCCTTCCTCCTGGGCCCAAGTAGCACCGGTGAATGTGCCTATCTGGACAAGTAGACGCCACCGGGGTCGTGTGCAGGCAGACGTGGGCAAATCAAAGAGGGTGCTTCCCCTGTGTGCTTGCCCAAGTGTACACATGTCCTGTGGGCAAATAGAAGTTAGTTCATACACTTACAGGGTGCACACGTGCGTGGCATTCGCAGATCCCTCCAGTCCCCCACGCCCACGCAGACACGCGCTCACACCCTGGCAGACACGATGCCCAGGGCCAGACACCAGGCCAGCCAGGAGGCGACTGGAAATTCCGCTTGCTTGGGCTCCACAAACACGGTCTGGAGACTGCTCCCGCGGAGTCCGCCACAGGGTGGGGGCGCAGGGTGGCCAATGAAGCGTTGGGGTCCCCACCCCATCCAGCCTGGCTCTGCCCTCCCAGTGCCTCTGCCCTGAAGTTTCCGGTGGAATTTTCCATTTTCTGGAGAAACCATGGGGTTGGGAGGGGAGGGAAATGTTCTCAGCCCAAGAAAGCAGCCCTCTTTGGGCCCCCAGCCCCTGCCTAGACATTTTCTCTCCTGCCCCTTTCCATCTTTTGAGATTCACCCTGCCTGTCCCCTCCTCCAGAGCCTTTCCCATACCTCTCTAGACTCTAGTTCCACTCCTCTGGCATATCCCTGGGCCTTACATCCCCTTTCACACTAGGGATTGCTCCAAGCCAGGCCTTGCTGAAGACCCTGAGGGGCACAATATGGGAGGGTTCCAGGTGTGTTTGTTGAGTGACTGAGCAAAGCCCTCCCTAGGAGGGAGATAGAAGCACCTCTGCCCCTGCTGCCTCCCTGTGTCTCCCCAGGGTGCAGCCCTGACACTTGCGAGTGCCCTGACCACATCCTCCTGGGCTCTGTGGTCACCACATCGGGGCAACCACTGCCAGGAGCCAGGATCTCCCTGAGAGACCAGCCTGGTATTATGGCTGCCAGCGATGCCCATGGAACCTTCCAGATCCCTGGTGTGTGTGCTGAGAGCCAGGCCAATGTCAGAGCCCAGATGGATGGCTTCTCTGCAGGCATGGCCAAAGCCCAGGCCAATGGCTCCATCTCGGTGGTCACCATCATCCTTGATAAACTGCGTAAGTGACCTTGCAACAATGAATATAATGGGGCTGAAGAACTGGGCAGGAAATCTCAGTAATTCAGGTATAGGAGCAAGAAATAACATGTAACACAGCCATTGGAGAAGGTGTGGGGTGAACTAAGGCATCCCTGGGAGAAGGGAGAGGATGGGGATTTGCTTTGGGGAAAGGTCATTGGGAGAAGCTGAGTTAGGGCAGGGCCTTGATCTTTTTCTTCCTTTGCCCTACAGAAAAGCCCTACCTGGTGAAGCACCCTGAGTCCCAAGTGCGAGAGGCTGGCCAGAATGTCACCTTCTGCTGCAAAGCCGCAGGGACCCCTACACCCAAGAAATATTCCTGGTGAGTGCCTGCCCCAGGGAAGAAGAGGTCCCTTGTCTGGCTTTGGGGATGGATTGGATTTCCTGTGATTATGTGCTTGCCTCAAAGAGAGTCTAGAGGTAGATACCAGCCTCAGTATCACACCTGATAGTGGGGAATGTTTTGGGGGGTGTGTGTGAATGCATGGGAGAGGGACTACCAAGGAGGCTTACCCTAGGGAAGCTGCTCTGCAGCTCCCTGGTCGGTCCCCTGAGCCCTGTGGGGTTGTCCACCCATGACCCAGGTTCCACAATGGGACCTTGCTAGACAGGCGAGCACACAGGTATGGGGCCCATCTGGAGCTGCAGGGGCTGCACCCAGACCAAGCTGGCATCTACCACTGCAAGGCATGGAATGAAGCAGGCACTGCACGCTCGGGCACTGCTTGGCTCACTGTGCTTGGTGAGTGTCCTCAGCCCTACCAAACCCTTGCACTGAACACAACCTAACACAGTTAAGCCTTAAACCCAAATGGAGCCCCAAATTCAGACTGACCTCTAACCCAGCTGCATGCAATCCTAGACCCCTGCTGAGCCCCAATCTCCAGTCTTTACCCTGGGCTAATACCTCACAACTGGGTTGACCCCTGACCCCAGACTGAGCCTCTAGCCTTGGCCTCCATAGTGCCCTCTCCTCAGTCATGACCTAGCTATTTTCTTGCTCCCTAGCCCCAGGCCAGTCAGCCTGTGATCCCCAGCCCCAAGAATACCTGATCAAGCTCCCAGATGACTGTGGGCAGCCTGGTAGTGGCCCTACCTACCTGGATGTGGGCCTCTGCCCTGACACTCGTTGTCCTAGCCAGGCAGACTTGGGTCCCCGGTGTGGGGATGTCAGCTCCCGCTGTTGCTCTGTACGCCGCCTGGATAGCAGGGAGATCCACTGCTCTGGCTACATCCTCCCTGTGAAGGTGGTGGCTGAGTGCGGCTGCCAGAAGTGTTTGCCTCCTCGGGGGCTGGTCTGGGGCCATGTAGTGGCCACTGACTCTGGGGAGCCACTGAGCTTTGCCAGGATCCTGCTGGGCAGGGAGCCCATTGGCTTCACTTCCTACCAAGGCGACTTCACTATCGAGGTACCACCCTCCACCAAACGCCTGGTGGTGACTTTTGTGGACCCTAGTGGTGAGTTCATGGACACAGTCCGGGTCCTGCCTTTTGACCCTCGAGGTGCTGGAGTGTACCACGAGATCAAGGCCATGCGGAAGAAAGCTCCAGTCATCTTAGATGCCAGCCAGAGCAACAGGATCCCTTTGGGTGACCTAGAAGATGAGGTACCCATGGGCGAGCTGGTCCTGCCGCCTGGAGCCTTTCGAAGAGCAGATGGCAAACCCCACACAGGGCCTGTGGAGGCCCGGGTGACCTTTGTGGACCCCCGAGAACTCACCTCCGCAGCTGCCGCCCCCAGTGACCTGCGCTTTGTGGACAGCGACGGTGAGCTAGCCCCACTGCGCACCTACGGCATGTTCTCGGTGGACCTCCGAGCCCCGGGCTCCATGGAGCAGCTGCAGGCAGGGCCTGTGGTCGTGCGTGTGGCCTCTGACCAGATCCGCATGACAGGCCACAAGGAGGCCCTCAAGCTGTGGTCGCTGAACCCCGAGACCGGCTTGTGGGAGGAGGAGAGTGGCTTCCAGCTGGAGGGGTCCTCAGGCCCCCGGGTCCGCCGTGAAGAGCGCGTATTCCTGGTGGGCAACGTGGAGATTCGGGAGCGGCGCTTGTTCAACTTGGACGTGCCTGAGCGCCGCCGCTGCTTCGTGAAGGTGCGCGCCTATGTTAATGACAAGTTCTCCCCCAGCGAGCAGGTGGAGGGTGTGGTGGTCACACTGGTCAATCTGGAGCCCGCCCCCGGCTTCTCTGCCAACCCCCGCGCCTGGGGCCGTTTTGACAGCGCGGTCACCGGCCCCAACGGTGCCTGCCTCCCCGCCTTCTGCGATGAGGACCGACCAGATGCCTACACGGCCCTCATCACGGCCACCCTGGGCGGTGAGGAGCTGGAACCTGCCCCTTCCCTGCCCAGGCCGCTCCCGGGCACCGTGGGCGTCTCCCAGCCCTACCTGGACAGGCTGGGGTACCGCCGGACTGACCATGACGACCCGACCTTCAAACGCAACGGCTTCCGCATCAACCTCGCGAAACCCAGGCCAGGCCACCCAGACGAGGCCAATGGACCCGTGTACCCGTGGCGCAGCCTGCGGGAATGCCAGGGGGCTCCGGTGACCGCCAACCACTTCCGCTTTGCCAGAGTGGAGGCGGACAAGTACGAGTACAATGTGGTCCCCTTCCGCGAGGGTGCGCCAGCTTCCTGGACCGGGGATCTCCTGGCCTGGTGGCCCAATCCGCAGGAGTTCCGGGCCTGCTTCCTCAAGGTGAAGATCCAGGGCCCCCAGGAGTACATGGTCCGTTCCCACAACGCAGGAGGCAGCCACCCGCATACCCGGGGCCAGCTCTATGGGCTGCGTGATGCCCGCAGCGTGCGCGACCTCGAGCGTCCCGGCATCTCAGCTGCCTGCGTAGAATTCAAGTGCAGTGGGATGTTGTTTGATCAGCGTCAGGTGGACAGGACCCTGGTGACCATCATGCCCCAGGGCAGCTGCCGCCGTGTGGCTGTCAATGGGCTCCTTCGGGATTACCTGGCACGGCATCCCCCACCCATACCTGCTGACGACCTGGCCACCTTTGCCATGCTGGCGCCCCTGGACCCTCTGGGTCACAACTATGGTGTCTACACAGTCACTGACCAGAGCCCCAGGCTGGCAAAAGAGATTGCCATTGGCCGCTGCTTTGACGGTTCCTCTGATGGCTTCTCCAGAGAGATGAAGGCGGATGCCGGCACAGCTGTCACCTTCCAGTGCCGGGAGCCACTGCCTGGCCGGCCTAGCCTCTTCCAGAGGCTCCTGGAGTCCCCTGTGACCGCGCTTGGAGACATCCGCAGGGAGATGGGTGAGGTGTCCCGGGCACGGGCCCGGGCCTTGGGTACCCTCCGCACCCGCAGGGGCAGGGTCCGGCAGTGACCTGGGCCTGTGGTGGCTTTCCTGCTTCTCTCAGGACTCCTGTCTCTGGGAAGTATTACCCCCTCTTCTGGGTCCCTTTTCCCCTCCCCTGCCAGGATTTGGATTCAAGACAAGAACTGGGAGTGTCTGATGTGGAAGTTCTAGGCAGAGGGGGATTATTGCTGTGTGACATGACATGGAGTGAGCTCTGACTTGGAGACAGCACCCTGAGAGACTGTGGGGCCCACATCCAGCCCAGGCTTGGAGGGAGTCACATCCAGCTCAAAAATCTGTCTCTGACTTTCATGTGTATTTTGACCCTGATTTCAAATATTCTGCCCTTAGGATTTCTGATGTTTGTCAGGTAGCTCTCTTTACCTGCCTGCTGTGGAGCTTCATGCTTTATCAGGTCCCCTGCCCCAAGCTTTGTTCCTGGGGTTATTTATTGAAACAAAGCGTGGGGGGTGGTTGTGGGTGTGAGTGGGGGGTCCAGGCTGGGCCCAGTGAAAGCGGGGAAGGGGCTTCTTTGGGTTCCCCTGCAGGGGAGGCTCTGGGACTGGGTGGGGGAAACATTTCTCATGTGTTTGGTGCTTGGAGATCCCCAGGAGGTTGGGACAGATCCTCCTAGGGCTTGATTAAAAATGCTTTATTTCCAACTCATGGTGTCAGGCTTTGGGGCAGAAGGCTGGAGGCTGGGGCTGCCTGACCCAGATATCTGCACAGGCAGACACACACCATGGCACATGGGGACGTTCAAGTACAAGTAGCTCAGAGGGCCCCCAAGGGCATTCTTGGAACAATGGGTAGATCCCAGCTATGCAGAGACACTCAGGAACTGCCTGAGCCTGTGTGGCTATAACTGGTGAACACAATAGCAGCCACTGCCCTAGCCTGGCCTCCTTGTCTGCCCCTGGCCATGTGCCTGAGGACTGTGGCAGGCAGGGAGGGGCCTGGCAGGGGAATGTCTGGGGCAGGCAGCAGAGATTGAGGTCGCCCTGGACTTTCTCAGCTGGGTTGCAGCACTGCCAGGCACACCCCAGCCACACCTCAGCCACGTGGTGGCAGAGCTGCTGAGGCCTGACTCTTCTGAGGCCTCCTGACTCTCTGACCTTGCCAGGACCCTTTGTCTAGAGGGAAGGGAACCATGTTTGGCTGGCATTCTGTGTGCATATATACATGTCTTCCTGGTACCTCACAGGACAGGTGCTGTTCTGATCACATGCCCCCCCTTTCCAAGCAAAGAAACTGAGGCCCTGGGCCGTGACATGAATCTGCCAGGAGTGGGGGTTCCCAGATTGCCTGGCGTCTTTGAGCCCCTGGTAGCTCATGTGTGAAACTCCCCTAATTGGTTCCTGGAAGGCATCAATGTGGTATGATTTGAGGGGCCTCCAAGGGGCCTGGGCTGGGAGACTTGTCCCTGGCTGACCAATTCCAGAGAAGGGGTGCTGGCAGGGAGTGGGGGGTAGGGTTCTGCACACTCACCTACCTACTTCCTCTTCAATCACCCACCTATACTCTCACCTACCTCCCCATACCCCCTAATCCATCCTATCAGCATTTAGAGGCTTCAGCTCTGTGCCAACAACACCAGGCCTTTTGGTGGGGGAAATGGGCTCACATATGTAGACCCCAACATAACCCTGAGGGTCAGTGCTCTGTCCACAGAGCTCTTAACTCTTCTCCATCTTGGCAGGCCCCAACCTCTGCAGCTATTTCTTCCTCTGGGAAAATCTTCCCATGCCCTAGGGTAGACTTAGGGGCCTGGAGGAACAGATAGAAAGAAGTTGACAAATTCAAGGGCTTCACTGCCAGTCTCTCAAGGTGGGCCCTGGGGCTCTGCTAGAGTCCGGGTTTGAGAGGCCCCAGGCCTTGGCACCCTGGCCTCACCCCAGAGAGCCTGTAATGGACAAGAGAGGGGAGATGCTTCAAGGCTGGCAGGCACAAGGACACATGCATTTATTCAGAACTTAGATAAGTTCTACATTCTTAGATGATAGGAAGCCTCAGGGGCTAGAGGCCCTCTTCCAAGGCAACCCAAACTCGAGGACTGCGTGCTCCAGAGCCCTGCTCAAGCATGCCCAGTGGGGTCCTGGGGAGTGGTGGGAATGTGGGGCCTCCCCCTGCAGCTCAGGACAAAGCTGGCTGCAGCATCCAGGCTGATGGTGATGAGGTGTCAGGCTCCATGGCCAAATACCTTTCATTGAGGAAGTGTTGGGACCTCAGCTGCTGCCAGGCCTGGGGCAGCCAGCCGGGTTTGGGATGGGCAGCTGGCCCGGCCCTTGTTCTCTTCTTTAGGGTGGAGGAGGGTTGAGTGGGCATCACCACAAAGAAGCCCCCTCTCCAGCAGCTGTGGCCAGGCTACATTGCAGGAGGATGGTACAACCCAAGTTAAAGCCCCAGTCCCTCCCTACCCATGGTAACAGCTCTGCAAGAGGGCAGCTTTGGGCTTCAATTTCCAGATGAGGAAACTGAGGCTCCAGAGGAAGGAAGCTATTACTCTGAGTTGACAGTCTCGTGCCTCTTGACACTGCTTGTTATTACTTTATTGTAGCCCTTGAGGCAGGCATCCTAACTCCTCCTCCTGGAACTTGGGCAAGCATCTGCTGCCTGATAAATCCGTTGCCCCCTCCCCCCACCAAACTCAGGCTGCCAGGCTACACCCTCTCAGTCTGAGGGGTGTGAAGGGGCATGACAGCCTCCCATAAAGACCCCAGCTCCAGTCACCCTGGGGTCAGCTCAGGGCACAAGAAGGCCCTTGATCCCACTCACAGCATTTCAGGCTTTTATAATTTCAGAACCAGGGGTTCTTAAAATTCCTAGCACCATGATGGGGAGAACAATCTTGGAACAGTAAAATGTTTAAAACAAGAGTCTTAAAACTTCAGAGTCCAAGAGGAGGGAGATAAAAATGAACACACATTGAGTGCTGACTAGGTGTAAGCTGCTCTAACCACCCCATCACCAAGGCCTAATTCAAATTAAGGACATTTAATGTATTTTCATCTTCTTGGGGTCCCAAAATATGCTTTTAGGAAGGATGATTTTCATCCCCCTTTCACAGCTGAAGGGATTTGCCCAGGGTCACACAGCTAATGTGGGCTGAGGGGAAAGAGCAATGTGACTCAGTGGGTAGGGTGCCCGCCCCATATACTGAGGGTGGCGAGTTCAAACCCAGCCTGGCTGAAATGCAACAAAAAAATAGCCGAGCATTGTGGCAGGCACCTGTAGTCCCAGCTACTCCGGAGGCAGGGGCAGAAGAATTGCTGGGGCCTAGGAGATGTAGGTTGCTGTGAGCAGTATGACACCATGGCACCCTACTGAGGGCAATAAAGTGAGACTCTGTCTCTACAGAAAAAAAAAAAAGAAAAGAAAAGAAAAGAAAGAGCAATGTTTCCTGGAGAAGGGGCCATAGGCAGCAGGTCTTTTTTTTTTTTTTTTTGAGACAGAGCCTTAAGCTGTTGCCCTGGGTAGAGTGCCATGGCATCACAGCTCACAGCAACCTCCAACTCCTGGGCTCAAGTGAGTCTCCTGTCTCCGCCTCCCAAGTAGCTGGGACCACAAGCGCCCACCACAATGCCTGGCTATTTTTTGGTTGCAGCCATCATTGTTGTTTGGCGGGCCCGGGCTGGATTCAAACCTGCCAGCTCAGGTGTATGTGGCTGGCGCCTTAGCCGCTTGAGCCACAGGCGCCAAGCCAGGCAGCAGGTCTTGAAGGATGTGTGGGAGTTTGCCAGGCAAGCAAGGCATTCCAGGCAGCTGGAAAGGTATATGCAAAGGCTGGAGGAGGGGAACCTCCATGGAAGGCAGCAGCAGAGAGTAGATACACAGGGAAGTGAATAGGGCCTTGAATGCTGAGAGAAGTCTGAGTTATCTTTGGCATGCGATAGGGAGCCACAGAAGATGCTGGAGAAGGAGAAGCTTATACAGGGTCTCATGACAAAGACACCCTTGGAGCTGGTGCAGGATTCCTGTTGGAAATGGTTTCTTTCCTGAAACAAGGGTCTGCTCCCTCCCACTTGGCAGCCCATGCATTGTCCAAACCCAGCAGCCCAGCACCCTCTCCTCCTCATCCACCTCCTGTCCTGGCTGAACATCCCTGGCTCCTCTATCAGGGCCTCGTGGACCTGGCGTGGCCACCCACCACTTCCCTGGCCCTGTCTGTCTCTCTCATCAGTCCTCAGAGTTGGATATGACCCAGTCTCAGACCCCGAAGACCAGAGACAGCCTGGCGGGGAGACCTGGCTTCAGTCAGGTAGGGGGAAACACTTGAACTTTAATGGCGGAAACAAAGGCAGGGTGCCAGTGGGAAAGTGCAGTCCGGGTGAATGCTGATGTTGCACTACCTGACCCCTTTCAGGGCAGGAGCTGAGAGCAGACTCTAATACCTGAGGTCCAGGGATCTGGGCAGGTTGGAGGAAGGAGGTCCTAGTGAACAGGGAAGTAGCAGACAACAACTTTTGGAGATGGATACAGGGAAACATACACTGCCTGTCTTCAGTCTCAAGGTCACACCCTCCTCATCATAACACATCTCTGTCCTCTGTAGGTAGATAGCATTTCTTATACTTCCCTGCTAACTTCTTGTCACTCAATTGGTGGCACAGCCATATAGGCAGATACACCTCAAAAGTGCAGGGGGCCAGACTTGCCATGTATATAGGCAAGGGCAGACAGACATACCCTCAACCAAAGGCCCATGCCAGAGGGCCACACAGAGGCTGTGTGCACCTGTACACAGCGTCCCCTTGACCCACTTATCACCATCCACTTGACTGCAGATACCCTGGCTAGCCTGAGTCAGGGCTGATTACAACTGCCCACAAACCTTCATGCTTCAGACCTGCCAGGCACACAAAGTACCTTCCACCTTCTTGGGGCCTTGGGAGGGGATAACGTGGAGGTGGTGGGGGATGCCTCAAGATCCCGGTTGCTTTTCTAGGGAAGTCCTTAATCTTTTCCTGCTGACTCAGCCCTGGGGGTTGACTAGGTTAAGTGCTGCCAAACCTCAGGTATGTCCTCGAAGACTGCTGGCGGGACCTCCATTAAGGCGGGGGCAGGGGCTCCCACTTAGGACGTGGTCCTACCCTGGGCCCCAGCCTCCCCCCTTGCTCCAGACAGAGCTTCAGTTTTAATTGTGATGCTCGAGGCATGACGCCAATACAGTGGAGGCTGAGGCCTACCGTTCCCACCCCAAATCCTCCCGGCTGAGGGTTAGTGGAGGAATAAGTTGCTAGCCAAGCCAGACAAGTATCCCAGTCTGACTGCAACTCCTTCATAAAGAACCCTGGCTGCCTGTCCTGGGGCCCAGTGCGGGAACACACAGGCAAATGCACACACATGTGCTCCCATGTGATATCTACATGCAGACCTGTGGGTACACATATGCTTGATAATGCATAAGCTTAGCCCCAGAAATGCCTTCACAGAGCCCCAGTCAGAAGCAAAAGGCAGCACTGGCTACAGATACCCCAGCCTATAGGGTCAGGGTTGGGCCAGCAAGAGGGCCAGAGAGAATACAGAAGAGGACCCAGGAAAACTTTCTGGAGGAGACAGCACTTTTTTTTTTTTTTTTTTTTTTGGAGGCAGAGTCTCACTCTGTTACCCTGGGTAGAGTGCCATGGCGTCATACCTCATAGCAACCTCAAACTCTTTGGTCTCAAGTGTTCCTCTTACCTCAGCCTCCCGAGCAGTTGGGACTACAGGCACCCACCACAATGCCTGACCAGTTTTTCTATTTTTAGTAGAGATGGCTTTTGCTCTCACTCAGACTGGTCTTGAACTCCGGAGCTCAACCAATCCACTTGCCTCAGCCTCTCAGAGTGCTAGGATTGCAGGTGTGAACCACTATGCTCGGCCCAGAAGAGAACATTTTGATTTAGGCTTTTAAAGGTGAATAGGAGTTTGCCAAACTAGCATCAGTTGAAAGGTCTTGAATGCTGGGGGGTTTTGTGTGTTTTTAGGGTTTTTTTGCAGTTTTGGGCTGGGCCTGAGCCCTACTCCTCTGAGCTATAGGCACCACCCTTTTTTTTTTCCAATTGAGACAGAATTTTACTACGCAGCCCTCAGCAGAGTGCCGTGCCATCACAGCTCACAGCAACCTCAAACTCTTGGGTGTAAGCGATTCTCTTGCCTCAGCCTCCCAAGTAGCTGGGGCTACAGATACCTGGCATAGCCTGGCTATTTTTTTTGTTGTAGTTGTCATTGTAGTTTGGCAGGCCTGGGCTGGGTTCGAACCCACCTGCCCCGATGTATGTGGCTGGCACCCTAGCCGCTGAGCTACAGGAGCTGAGTCTTGAATGCTGTTTTTTGAGTTTACTTTTGTCTCTGAGGGTTTTGAGAAGGGAAGGGAGATAGTCAGACCAATCTCAATTCATTGCCTCCTTTTGAGGAACAGCCTCTGCCCTCAGGGTGCTTTCAGTCAGATGGGGGAGACAGAGGCAATCCCAGCCAGGAGGGATAGAAGAAAATTCTTGTTTGTGAAGCGCCTACCATGAGTTTGGTTGGATCTTGTCAACAATGTTTTAAGATAAGTGATATTATTATCCCCATTTTACAGCTGGGGAAACTGAGGCTGTGAGGGAGAAATACTTGCCCAGAGTCCCACAGGTCCCACAAGGAGGCAGGGCTGTTCACATACCATCCTGGCCTCTGACCTGAAGTTGTGGCTATCAACCTGCTCCCAAACTGATTCTAAAGCCTAAAGGCCAGAATAGTAAAGCTCAAATAAATCAGCTTTGGCAAGGGTCATGTCTTTGTACCTGGAACCCTGGCCAAGGTGGTAGCACATAAGTTCCGCCTGAGCCTTTTCAGCAAGATCATCTTCTGTCTTTTCTTAACTAGCCACCAAGTGGCTTTAATGCCAAGCTTCTAGGCCCAGGATGTTGGACTAAGGGCCTGGGGGTGCTTTGCTAGGCCTTCTGGATGTTTGGGCCCTTGGCCTTGCCCTCCCCGCTGTCTGGCCCAGCCGAACACAAACACTTGGAAATGGCTGACCCAACGGAATTTGGGTTGTGGTCAGGACGAGGCTAAAGAAGCCACTGGAAAAACACAGCCCACAAGGCCAGGCCCAGCTTACGTTTCACCAGGCAGGAGCGGCCTGCTGGGTGCCCGGAACCCAGGAATGTCCGTTCTCTAACCCTCTGGAACTTGTTTGACTCCAACTGCTGGGTGGTGCCACCCTGAGGCCCTTCTCATGAGGCTGTGACTTGCCTCCTGGTGTGTCCTTCAGAATCAGGCCTCTTGGCTACTGTTGAAGACCACTTGCTTGCTTGCACACCCCTGATGATGGGGAGGTCACCCCTTTACAGCTGTCATGCCAAGCAGCCAGAGCCTATAACTGGGCTGATTTCCCACAGGAAGCTCTGGCTCCCTTGGTCACATGCAGGGGAGGTCAGTGCAGCCAAGGATTTTCCCCTCTCTTGCCCTAGGATCCTGCTCTGTCCTAGACCTCTGGACATTCTCTCAGTCCCTTTGGATTAGCATGTTCCAAATGGAACTGTTTCACTGCGGAACACTCAGTTGGGTGTTCCTTGCCCAGTAGTCATGTTTCAGCATTATCTATCTACCCTGAATGGTAGCCCACACATCCACTAAGTACCCACTGGATGCTAAAGTACTTGACTTTTTTTTTTCTTGAGACAGAGCCTCAAGCTGTCCCCCTGGGTAGAGTGCCGTGGCATCACAGCTCACAGCAATCTCCAGCTCCTAGGCTCAAGCGAGTCTCCAGCCTCAGCCTCCCACATAGCTGGGACCACAGGTGCCCGCCACAATGCCTAGCTATTTTTTGGTTGTAGCTGTCATTGTTGTTTGGTGGGCCTGGGCTGGGTTCGAAACTGCTACCTGGCGCCTTAGCCACTTGAGCCACAGGTGCCCAGCCAAAGCACTTGACTTTTATCAGCTCTGCCTGTAAGGCTGGTCCCAGTATTGCCCCACTTTACAGATGAAGAAACTGAAGCTCAGGTGGTGCCCATAGCTTAGTGGGTAGGTCACCAGCCACATACACTGAGGCTGGTGGGTTCCAACCTGGCCTGGGCCTGTTACAATCAACAATGACAACTACAACAACAAAAAATAGCTGGGTGTTAGGCAGTGCCTGTGGCTCAGTGAGTAGGGCACAGTCCCCATATACCAAGGGTACTGGGTTCAAACTGGGCCCCAGCCAAACTGCAACAAAAAAATAGCCGGGCATCATGGCAGGCACCTGTAGTCCCAGCTACTCGGGAGGCTGAGGCAGGAGAATCGCCTAAGCCCAGGAGTTGGAGGTTGCTGTGAGCTGTGACACCACAGCACTCTACCAAGGGCAATAAAGTGAGACTCTGTTTCTAAAAAAAAAAATAGCTGGGTGTTGTGGCAGGCACCTGTAGTCCCAGCTACTTGGGAGGCTGAGGCAAGAGAATTACTTAAGCCCAAGAGTTTGAGGTTGCTGTGAGCAGTAATGCCATGGCACTCTACCAAGGGCAATATAGTGAGAGTCTGTCTCAAAAAAAAAAAAAAAAAAAAGAAAGATAGAAAGAAAGAAAGAAAGAAAAAGAAAAAAAGAAAAGAAGCTGAAGCTCAGAGGGTTTACTTTCCCCTTTAGAGGGTACCATGGCAGATTCTGGAAATAGGGCCCAGTTCCCTGCTGGCTCCAGTACAAGGGCCTGGGCAACTTCATTTGGCCTCTTGGCCAATGCAGGAGCTACAGCCCTGGCCACACGGGCAGCACAGTGTTTGGGTTCACACACTCCCCTGTTTACACACCTTGGATGGCTCCTGTGGTCCCCCTAATGCAGCAGTTCTCAACCTGTGGGTCATGACCCCTTTGGACTATATGAAAGATTTGCAGTATTAGGAAGGTTGAGAACCACTGCCCTACTGGATCAATTTAGATGCTCCTGGGTACAAAAAGCCTTTCAGGTTAGAGCCAGGCCCTAACAAAAAATGTTTCCCCAGTTGGGGACTGGGCTAAAAAAGTCTTCTTCAGGTATTGGTGAATGCAAGATTGGCACATAATAGGCGCTTAGTCACCAGTGCTGCAACTGTCACCCCCAGTAACACACAGGAGAGGGCAGGAATTTGAGTTAGAGTGTCCCAGGCAGTCTCAGGAGGGACTGCCACCCACAGGAGGACTTTGCACTAGTGTTGGGTGAGGGAGGTTAAAACTTCCCAAGGTACCCAAATCAGCGTCTCAATTTCCTCCCTAGAATTTGGAGGTCTCCAAACTTTGCCAAAGGCCCTGGTGTATTGGGCCTTGAAATGTTCCCTGGAGTCATAGGAGAACAGAAATGTTCCCTACAGACTGAGGGCCTTAACAAACACTGATGAAGGGGCCCTTGAAACTTGATATGGGAGATCTTGAAATTGCTCTATGGGGGAACTTGAATTTTCCACTGTGCACCCTAACTTGGCCTTGATATTCCTCTGTGACTTGGCTTTGGGGGTTCCTCTGGGGATCTGGAAATGTCTACTAAGGTTTAGATATGAAGAATCTCTGAATTCCCATGTGCAAGACTTCTGAACTCTGATTTCAGAATCACACCCTTATTGGTGATCCTGGAAGGAAGGTGGTTGTGGCTGTTATTTGAGGTTGGAGGGGAACCTGAAAGAGTTTTATACCTATGCCCCATTCACCCAGGGCCTGGGAAAGAGATCTAGGGACCAGGGACAGCAGCAAGATCCACCAAGGCCAGAAATGTTTCTGATTCTCCCCTTTGTCCCAACTGACCCTGAAGGCTTTCCTGGAAAACAGCAGGAAGAGCAGAGGAGCCTCATAGTGAAAGGAGGTGGTGCTGTGATCAGGGCCAGGCCAGAGCACCAATAAAGGTGAGGCCAGATAAGGGGAGAGGGGCCAGAGTTACGTCATTTTTTTCCGAGACAGAGTCTCACTTTATCACCTTCAGTAGAGTGCTATGACATCACAGCTCACAGCAACCTCCAACTCCTGGGCTTAGGCGATTCTCTTGCCTGAGCCTCCGGAGTAGCTGGGACTATAAGCACCCACCACAACGCCCGGCTATATATTTTTTGCAGTTTGGCTGGGCTGTGTTCGAATCTGCCACCCTTGGTATATGAGGCTGGTGCCCTACCGACTGAGCCACAGGCACCGCCCCAGAGTTAGATCTTGAATGAAGTGGGACAATGCCAAGATCCTAGAGAAGAGGTGGGGCTATAACCCAAGTGTTTTCCCCATGCATTTTTCTCCTTTCCCAGTAGAGATCTCAAAATTAAACCAGATGCTACAGGGAAACTTAGACCAAAGACTTGATGGGGGTGATTGAGGTCAGAGACCTCTCCCCCACATAAAGTCTCTCCTCCCTCTTTCCTCCTCCCCATGGACTGCTTCTGTTCAGAAAACCCCCATTGGCCAGGTAGGTGTAAGGCTGAGTTCCAGAGAGGGACAAGTTTGTTTCCAGAGCCACATAACCCTCACCCTGCCTCCTCCCTGTGAGTGGGGAAGGGGGTGATTCCAGGCCCAAGATGTGGGGGAGATGGGCCTAGAGTAAGATCAGCCAGGGCCAGGCCCATAGCTGCCCCCTTCTCTACCCCAGGATAAAGGATTAGAATGAAGTGTCAGTCGCGAGAAATGACAAGGTCCCTTGCCCAGCCTCTGAGGTCTGGGGCCCTGGCTGGCTGGTGAGGAGCAGCAGCTGGGTGGGTAAGAAAGCTGGGGAGGAGTAGTAGGGAGTCAGGGACTCTGGGGCATCAGGGCCTGGGAATAGCAGATGGGCCCAGAGGAAAGGGGTCTTTTCTCTCTTTTTTTTTTTTTTTTGAGACAGAGTCTCACTTTGTCGCCCTTGATAGAGTGCAATGATGTCATAGCTCAAGAGCAATTCTCTTACCTCAGCCTCCCAAGTAGCTGGGACTACATGCACCTATCACATGCCTGGCTATTTTTAGAAGCAGGGTCTCTCTCTGGCTCAGGCTAGTATCTAACCTGTGAGCTCAGATAGTGCCCCTGCCTCAGCTTCACGGGGTTCTGGGATCATAGGCATGAGCTACCGTGAGGGGTCTTGGGGAAGGGGACAGCAGTTAGCCAGCAAAGAGGGGAGGAGAGGGTAGTCAGGCAGCAGAAACAGCCAGTGCAAAGGCCCTGTGGTAGAAATGTGCTTCTGGAGGGGGTTGGTACCAAAGGCAATGACCTCAAAGACCTCAGAGGGCACAGTGGGGTAAAGAAGCAGAGGAACTGGATTATGAAGGAAAGGAATCCAGAACTTGTTAGTAAACATGCCTGGTTTGTGTTGTAGGATCGCCCCCTGGTGGCACAGAGGAGAACGGGGCAGGGAGATAGGCTCGTCTGCCCTCTGGCCTTCACAGCCTGGCAGACAGTGGCCTCCCTCTCCCTGTAAGCAAAATGGGACAACATACTCCCGACCTCATGAGAGCACCCCTGCACAGATACAGCTCAACGTGATGTTCCCACCAGGCCCTACACTTCCCATTTCACAGAGGGGGAAACAAGCTCAGGGAGGGGAGCATGCAGGAGGCAGACTCAGAACTCGATCCCAGGAGTCCTAGTCCTATGTTGGGTTCTGAGAAGTCTGGATGGCTGCTGGCAAAGTCTGGCCCCCTTGACAGGTGTGCCTGGTGTGAGAAGGCCCTGGCCAGGTAGTTGGATCAAACTAGGGGTGTCTGAGGGGACAGCAGGAGCTGCTAAGGGCCTGCCAGATAGGTGGCAAGGTAGGGGTCTGCGGTCTACAGTTGAGGGAAGTGAGAACTGCACTAATTCCCTCCTCAAACTTTTTCTGGCAGTTTCGGCCTCTGCTGGTGATTCTAGCACAAATCAGTGCAATCATGGGCCAGTGGGAGTCTCCTTCAAGGCTGCTCCAGTGTTCCTTAAAATGCAAGTTCCCTAGCTCCTGAGGTCAGGCTTGTATGGATTGGGATATGTTTTGAGATCAAAAGTGTTAGCTTGGTGCCTGTGGCTCAAGTGGCTGGGGCGCCGGCCACATGTACCTGAGGTGGAAGGTTCAAGTCCAGCCTGGGCCCGCCAAAACAACAATGATGGCTGCAACCAAAAAATGGCTGGGCATTGTGGGTGCCTGTGGTCCCAGCTACTTGGGAGGCTGAGGCAGGGGACTTGCTTGAGCCCAGGAGTTGGACGTTCCTGTGAGCTGTGATGCCACAGCACTCTACCCAGGGGGATAGCTTGAGACTCTGTCTCAAAAAAAAAAAAAAGAGAGATCAAAAGTGTTGCTCCTCACTTTTCAACATCTCACTATTCCCAAATAAGGAACCTAGAAGAGATCTGATGGCCCAGCATCACATCTTGGCTGGCAGCATGTGATGGATGATATGTGGTCCACACCTAGCAGGGATGGTTACTCTAGTCAAGATCACACACTCAGGTATTTAACCACTATCTGAAACAGTATAACCTGAAGGGCAGCTCCTTTTATCTCCAATCCATTGCCAATTTGCACAATGAACAATAGAAAGGAGTTCCTTTGTTCAGGGAGGGGAATTAATGTGTGGATCAAAGAGAATATTAGCAGCTTATCTGCCCAGAAACCAAGTCAGAGCATCAGCCTAGTCCAGAAGCAGGTGAAAATGTAGATGCCTGCCTAGACCTCTTGGATGGCTTCCTTGACTGAAGACTCTGAACAAGACCTTGTTTGACTGCCTGGTTAAGTATTTTTATTCTTTTTTTTTCTTTCTTGAGGCAGAGTCTCATTTTGTTGCCCTCTGTAGAGTGCTATGGAATCATAGCTCACAGCAACTTCTAACTCTTGGGCTCAAATGATTCCCTTACCTCAGACTCCCAAGTAGCTGGGATTACAGGTGCTTACCACAATGCCCAGCTATTTTTTTTGTTGTTGTTGTTATTGTTTAGCAGGCCCAGGCTGGGTTTGAACCCTTCAGCTCTGGTGCATGTAGCCAGCACCCTAACCCCTGAGCTATTGGCGCCCCCTCAGGTATTTTTATCCTTTTTTTTTGAGATGGAGCCTCAAGCTGTCCCCCTGGGTAGAGTGCCATGGCATCACAGCTCATAGCAACCTCCAACTCCTGGGCTCAAGCGAGTCTCCTGCCTCCGCCTCCCAAGTAGCTGGGACCACAGGTGTCTGCTACAACGCCCGGCCATTTTTTGGTTGCAGCCATCATTGTTGTTTGGTGGGCCCGGGCTGGGGATTCGAACCCACCACCTTAGGTGTACGTGGCTGGCGCCTTAGCCTATTGAGCCACAGGCGCCGAGCCAGGTATTTTTATTCTTTGTAGAGATGGAGTCTTACTATGTTGCCCAGGCTGGTCTTGAGCTCCTAGCCTCAAAAGATCCTTTCAAAGTATGGCTGTGAGCCACCTTGAACTTCTGGCTTCAAGGCAGTCCTCATGCCTCAAGCCTTCCAAAGACTGACAACAGAAACTTAGGGCAAGGAGAGGTAGTCACTTTGATCTTCTGGCTACAAATGATAGAAAACCCAGATAAGGAGGCTGGGCATGGTGGCTCAGGTCTGTAATCCCAGCACTTGGGAAGCCAAGGCAGGTGGATCACCTGAGCTCACGAGTTTGAGACCAACCTGATTGGTCTCCATCAGAAAGAAACTCCATTTCTAAAAAATAGGTGGGCGTTGTGGTAGGTGTCTGGAGTCCCAGCTGCTTGGGAGGCTGAGGCAAGAGGATCACTTGAACCCAAGAGTATGACATTGCTGTGAGCTAAGATGCCACAGCACTCTACCAAGGGTGATCGAGTGAGACTATATCAAAAAAAAAAAAAAAAAAAAGAAAGAAAGAAAAGCCAGATAAGCCACTGTGGGGAGGATCACAAGTTGACCCAGCTATGGCCCAGAGTGGGCAGAGGGACCACATCTCCCCTTATTTCATCCTTAGATGTTCTTCCCCTCCATTTACGCCCTGGCCCCACAACATTCCAGGCTGTGGAGAGTCCAGGGCCCTTGTTTTATGGCTGCTGAGCACCCAAACTGCTCATGCTGGCCAGGATGAGGGTGATGATCAGGGCGCCTCCCATAGGAAAGTTTAGGGGAAACATCACAGTTGCACTGGGGTGGTTCTCTGATGGCTCTCCCTGGTCTGCCCTGACATCATGCGAGGCAATGAGGGAAGGAAGGAGGGTGGTAATGCGATCAACTCTATGATAAAGCTTAACTTTGGGGAGCAGCAAAGATGGGAATTCCCTAAACATCCTATACTTGGGACCACATGAGAGACACAGAGGTCTCTCTGGAACAGATGAGGAAAAATATCCAGGATATATCACATGGGGAAGAGTGAGGTAGGCAACAGCATGTGTTGGTGAAAAGTGGAACCACATTAAGCTGGGGTGCCCTATTAGATCATTGCAGCAGGACACACCTGGGGAAGGGGTCAGGACAAGGCAGGAAGTGCCCAGGTACTTTCCTGTGCCCTTTGGTACTATGTGCAGCTGGAATCCTGTTCTTGGCTCTTGGAGACAGTGTGATGACACAGCAGGCAGGAGCCACCTGACCACAGTGCACAGAGGTCTGGGGCCTGGTAGATCCCCTGGCTGAGAGAGACTCTGGAGTCCAGGGCAGGGGCAGGGGCTAGGTCTGCAGGCAGCTAGAGCTGGGGCCTCACTGGAGTCCAGTGAGGATCAGAGGTAGGACCAACCCTCCCTCATTTGTGGCAGTTATCACTCTCAGGACTCATGGAACAGCCCCTGATCTGTAGCCCTCACAGAGCCAGGCGAGGACACCCCCATCAGCTCAGCATGTGTCAGCTCCATGGTGGTGCCTGACAGGTTCTGGTATTCAAGGGGAGAGGCAGGATGGCGGGACCTCAAAAGGGTAGGGCCCTTCAGTTTAGGAACCAGAGGATACTAGGGTGTCCAGCTGGCCAGGACCTAGAGTGAACTGGTGTGGAGACACACAAAAGCCTTCCTGAGCCATGTCAAGGGATGGAAGACTCAGGATAGAAGCTCAGACACTGGTCATGGTGGCAGCTGATGGGATGGGCTGGGGTGCCATGACATTGACTGATGAGGGTGGGCGGGGAACATTTGCTCCAGGCTTGGCAGCATATTCTCTTTCATTTGTAGGTGAGGAAGTCATGACCTGGCAATGTCTGGGAAGGAGATGAGGAAGGTTCAAACAGAGGACTGGGAGTTCAAGCAGAGGACATCTGAGGTTCAGGCAGATGACAGAAAAGGGAGACCCAGGATACAGGGATGCTGAGCATTAAGCCTTGGCCAGAAATGGGCTGGTGAGACCTCATGGCACAGAGTGCAGGAAAGCATTCAGAAAGCTTTTGTTATGACATAAGAAATGTAATGACATTTCAACCAAAAACAAACAACCCCCCCTTCATAAAAACAGGCTGAGTGTAGGGGCTCACGCCTGAATCCTAGCACTCTGGGAGGCTGAGGCTGGTGGATTGCTTGAGCTCAGGAGTTTGAGACCAACCTAAGCAAGAGAGAGACCTTGTCTTTAAAAATAGCTGGGCATTGTGGTGGTACTTGTAGTCCCAGTATTTGGGAGGCTGAGGCAAGAGGATCTCTTGAGCCAAAGAGTTTGAGTTTGCTGTGAGCTATGACACCACAGCACTCTACGGAGGGTGACAAAGTAAAACTGTCTCAACCCCCCACCCCAAACACAAAACAGAAAAACAGCAAAAACAAAACAAAGTGAAAAACTACTTCTAACTGAAATTTTGAGCTCAGGACAAATTTAAATCAGAACAGAATGAGATAACCCCACACCATGTGGGAAGTAGGTACATGGTAACATAGGTGACATGTAGAAGCACGTCACGTGAGACACTTACAGTTGTGATCGATGCCTACAACTACCACCTGAAGCACATCTGTGTAGTGAACAAATATCCAAATTAAAATAAGCCAAAAAGTATTTTTTTTAATAAGCGAAAAATTTTAATGGGAAATTTGTGACAAGTCCTAGAAGAGACAATTCAGTCTTACCATAAAATTACTATTAAGAAAACAACTGAGGTGGGAGAATTAAGTGCCATTTCTGGCCATCTTGGACTCTAGCAGATAAGTAGGCTGGCACTGCAGGCTGGGGCCAGGAACTAGGGGCTCAGGATCACCACCTTCAGTTGTCCTGGGTGTTCTGCAGTCATCAGTTACACATGCAGTAACAACTCAAGTGCCAGCAATGCACAGGAACCTATGTGGCTCTCCTTCCTGCTCATCCCCCAAACTTAATTGTAAGTCAGAGTTGACAATGCCAAGGTCTCCAGCAGGTGATGTGGTCAACAGAGGGGGGTGGTGGTGGCCCCCTCCCAACTACCACTGGCCTGAAAAGACAAAGACTGAACATCAGAGGCAGTGACTATGAGACAATGACCACCAGCCCTCACATCCCCAAGGCAGGGCTTCCAGGGGCCCTTGGGAAGGCTCAGATCACACCAACAGATAACCTCAAGGACAGCCAGGGGAGGAAGGAAGGGACAGGGTGGTCAGTCCTGGGTCATGGCAGCCTTATCACCTTACCTGTGTCATGGACAAGCTTCCCCAGCAGGAAAAATGGCCTCCACTGGCAGCCCCATGGGTTTTGGCAAAGGATTGATATAGACAAGGTCAAGCCTAGAGCTGATGACAGTCCCCACTGGCAAGACTCAGTGAGAGGGAAGAAGCTCTTTACCCAGCCCTGACACTGGCCTGAAGCGGCAGCTAGGAGGACACGGCCCATGGCTGGCATGGGAGGGCTCCCCTTATCATGAGGAGCTGGGGGCTCCTTCTGAGACAGGGATGGTGTAGGACCCACTATAGGACATTTGTCCATAGGTCCTACTCTCACTGTCATGGGTAGGGCATACACTAGGTCTGTTAGTCTGAGAGGAGCTCAGACATGATGTCAAGAGCTACTCTGCCCTGGGATGGATGCACAATACCTGTCATTTAGTCAGGAAAATGGATAGTAGGTCTGTGTCCCAAAAGGAAGAGCTTAATGGGAAAGGAGAGAGCTGATGCCCAGGGCTGAGGGAGGGCCACCTGCTCTACCATGGAGCATCTGTGCTTGCCCAGGCTGTGTAGGGCACAGTGGAAGGTAGCTGTTAGTGAGGGGTCTTCATAGGGCCTGCCACTAGGAGTGGAGGGTGCTCTGAAAAATGAGGGCAGGATAAGGCAGCCATGCTGAGCACAATAGGGGTACAGGTGCCTGAAGGCTGTGGCATCTATACTAGGACCCCATCTTCCCAGCTGGCTACATGGGATGGGTAGGGAAGCCTGGTGGGTCCAGGGCTGGTGGTGGCTGGGAACCTCATCCCCAACTCATGTTATACACACCTGTACCTGCTATGCATGAACCATGGGACTGAGCCATAGTGGTGCCAAGGGCAAGAGAAGTGTCACTACAAGGACAGTGTAGGGTGTGTGTCCATTCTGAGCCCCCAAGTAGCTGAGGTGGTAAGTCAGGAGGGGTCTGCCTGGCTCTGCAGGGGTCACCTCCACAAAGGAAATGTGGACTCTGCAGGGCCCTGACCAATGCCATATAGCCTTGCTCCAAGGTGGTCATGCCTGTGCAGTATCTTCAGGACAATCCATATATAGGGTCCCACAAGCTTCACCTGCAACTAGGTTGTGCCCATGACCATCCAGGGACACTGGGGAGGTCCCAAGGCCTCTCAGAGGTGGGCATGTCAGTTGCCTGAGACCCCTGGCTCATTTTCTTGCCAGTCCCAAAATGAATCCTCTCTCTGGCCAAGTTGGGCACTTTTAGCTCCTCATGAGATAGTAGAAAAGGAGGGGCTGGTGCAAAGCCCTTTTCCCAGCTAGGACTGCAGCCCTGGCAAGGAGATGGTGAGTCTGAGCCCAGCAGAGCCCCAAATTTGCAATATAAGGACCCTATCTTTCCTCCAGGCCTCCTCTGCAAGCTGCCTGCCCCTTTCTCTCCAGGGATAGATGCTACCTCCTCCCCATGTTCCCTCAGGATGGGGGATCCTTTCCTTCCACAACCAAAGACCTCATTTGAGGGCCTGTATCTACTGATTGCTCCTGGTGGGTGCCACGAGTTACCATCCTGCCACAGGCATAGGTAGGAATGACGGGTACAGTCTTTGCAGCATGTGTTCTGCAGAGCTGTGCTCCTGGAGGTGACTTAGCCAAACTGCAATTGTCACAACACGAACCACACATGGTTGCTGGGACCTCCAGGGATCCTCCCTGAGGCAAGTTTGGGAGGTGGAGGACAAGAGGCCCTTTTTTTTTTTTTGAGACAGAGCCTCAAGCTGTCACCCTTGGTAGAGTGCTGTGGCATCACAGCTCATAGCAATCTCCAACTCCTGGGCTCAAGTGAGTCTCCTGTCTCCACCTCCCAAGTAGCTGGGATTACAGGCGCCCACCACAATGCCTGGCTAATTTTTGGTTGTAGCCATCATTGTTGTTTGGTGGGGCCAGGCTGGACTCGAACCCACCAGCTCAGGTGTACATGGCTGGTGCCTTAGCTGCTTGAGCCACAGGCGCCGAGCCCAAGAGGGCCCGTTTTGAGGATCAGCCACCCACCTGGGCTCAAGACTCACCTGGGATTGTAGGCTGGTTTCCCCAGGAGAGGGCTGGAGATATGCCAGCATCTGCAAGGTGAGAAAGAAGGAACCCCCGATACTGGTCAGTGGGAAGGGCCCAGAGGAACCTGGAAGAGGTGGGAGTGGTATAGCAGGAGCCAGCGTCAATAGAGTTATGGCAGTCCCTCAGGTGGGAATGAGGCTCCTGCCCACCAGGCATCTGTCCTCTGCCCCTCCCAAGCCCCATGCAGGGGAGAGAGCACTTGCTCAGGGAGGAGAGCAGGCCCTCCCCCCACCCACTGCTCATGTTCTTATTGGTATCAGTGTCCCTGTCCCCTTAGCAGTAGCACTGCCTGCAGGTATCATTGGGATCATGGCCAACACAAATCAACATCTCACATTTTATTTTATTTATTTATTTATTTATTTTTTGAGACGGAGCCTCAAGCTATCCCCCTGGGTAGAGTGCCATGGCATCACAGCTCATAGCAACCTCCAACTCCTGGGCTCAAGCGAGTCTCCTGCCTCCGCCTCCCAAGAAGCACATCTCACATTTTAGACAGAGGAAAGAGTTACACACAGTGACCAGTTGGGGAGGGTTAGGGTGGTCTCATGACAGCTGCCCCCATGGTGTTTGGTGGTCCTGGACACGTGGGAAAAGATAATGGTCCCCGGGCTGGGCCAGCCTCACTCACCAGAGCTTGGTGTTGACGGGCAACTGGTGTGGCTCCCTGGGACCCTGACTTCGGTGATGTCTGTGGCT
>CAUYQV010137479.1:0-16526 GCA_963574575.1 Galagoides demidoff
CCTGGGTAGAGTGCCATGGCATCACAGCTCATAGCAACCTCCAACTCCTGGGCTCAAGCGAGTCTCCCGCCTCTGCCTCCCAAGTAGCTGGGACCACAGGCGCCCGCCACAACGCCCGGCCATTGTTTGGTTGCAGCCATCATTGTTGTTTGGCGGGCCCGGGCTGGGGATACGAACCCGCCACCTTAGGTGTACGTGGCTGGCGCCCTAGCCGATTGAGCCACAGGCACCGAGCCAAGATACTCTTTCTAAGAATTTTGTAATTCTGTTTTCACTTTGAGAATAACCTCAAAGAAAATAAAAACAATATATCTGGATCATTAGATGTCTACCTCATAACTGAGTACCACCACATGGTTTCAATGCTTGCATATGTTTATGATTGTATTCACACCAAAAAGGACTACTTCAACTGCTAAAGGCTAATAAGAAGAGCACAGAGGTGGATTTGGCTCATCACAATGTCTTTGGGCTCAACTAGAGGCCAACTGACATGGTACAAAGGGAGGTTCTGCTGCAGTTCAAACTGAGAAAAGGGATAAGGAATTGAGACATCACAAGCCTTGCTAAATGAAAAAGGGCCAAACATGGCAGTCAACAAAGTAACTGTTTCAAGGAGCAGTTAAATTTCAGGAAATAGCATCCCTCTCATTAGATTAATGTTTATAATTTGAATTATATCAGTTTGGTTGCTTTGTATTTAATCTGCAAATTAATTTTGACTATATAGCTGTACAAAAGCTGTAAGTTTTATCATCATTTATGCCTTAACAGTTTAAAAATCAATTAAAGTCAACACTGGGGATCTGTAGCAATTTTAATTCTTTTCTTTTAAAAAAGGCCCACCACCAGGTGCAGTGGCGGTGGCGGCAGTGGCTCATGCCTGTAATCCTAGCACTCTGGGAGGCCAAGCTGGGTGGAATGCCTGAGCTCAGGAGTTGGAGACAAGTCTGAGCAAGGACAAGACCCCGTCTCTTAAAAACAAACAAACAAACTAGCCAGATGTGGTAGTGGGCACCTGTAGTCCCAGCTACTCAGGAGGCTGAGGTAAGAGAATCACTTGAGCCCAAGAATTTGACGTTACTGTAAGCTATAACACCCTATCACTCAACACCAGGGTGACCGAATGAGACCCTGTCTCAATCAATCAATCAATCAATCAATAAGGCTTACCAGACAGGCTCAGTGGTATGTGCCCATAGTCCCAGCCTACTCCAGAAGGCTGAGGTGGGAGGACTACTTGAGCTCAAAGCTATAGTGCATGATGAATGTACCTATGAGTAACCACAACACTTTAGCCTAGGCAATATAGTGTGAGTCTGACTCTAAAAAACCAAACCAAACCAAAAAAAGGCCCACCATTCCATGACTTATGGGGGAAAGGGGACAAATGGATTCTCCCATGAAATCCTATAACCTTTTGGGACCAGTAACCTACCACATGGTTGTAGACTATAGAAGTAAGTCCACAAGAGGCAAATAGTATTTGCTGTGATATTGTATGGGGGGAGGGTGAAAGGAACAGAATAATCTGAATGCCCACTTGGTCTACAAAGATATTTTATTTAGCCTGCAGCATATTCAAAATTTACAATTAGTCATCAAGTTGAAAAATAAAGACCAACATTGTCCAAAAGAACCTGTGCTGGTACAAATATTCCAAACCCACACTAATATTATAGTCACCAGCTCCATATTCCTGTTGAGCACTTAGAAATGCAGCTAAAACCACTAAGGAATTATACTCTTTATTTTTAATGAAATTTAAATCTAAATAACTGTAAGTGACTAAACAGCTACCGCATTGGACAGTGCAGATCTAGAGATTTCTCATTAAAGTTAGGCTTTCCAACATTTTTTTTTTGGAGACAGGTCTTACACTATTGCCCAGGCTAAAATGCAGTACTGTCATGATAAATCACTACAACCTCAAACTCCTGGGCTCAAGGGATCCTCCTGCCTCAATCTCCTGAGTAGCTGGGACTATATAGGCACACACCAGCTAACTTTTCTTTTTGTAGAGATGGGGCCTCACTTGCTCTCAGACAGGTCTTGAACTCCTGACCTCAAGCAACCCTTGAGCCTCCCAAAGTGCTGGTATTATAGGTGTGAGCCACTGTACCCAGCCTAAACTTTCTGACTTTTTTTTTTTTTGAGACAGTCTCACTCAGTCACCCTAAGGTCAAGTGCCACGGCATCATAGCTCACAGCAACCTCAAACTCTTGAGCTCAAGTGATTGATTCTCTTGCTTCAGCCTCCTGAGTTGCTGGGACTACAGGTGCCTACCATAACGCCTGGCTATTTTTAGAGACAGGGTCTCACTCTTGCTCAGGCTGGTCTCAAACTCCTGAATTCAAGAAATCCACCCACCTCGGTCTCCCAGAGTGCTAGGATTACAGGCACGAGCCACCGCACCCAGCCATCCAATTTCTATTTAAAATTCTGAAAGGTAAAAAATACGAGACTCTATCAATATCAAGTCTTTGTTTCTGCAAGGCAACAAGTGGCTGAATCTTTGAAGTTACAGCTACCTCTACACAGGGCATGTAACTCTCCAGTTTGCCATAGCCTCCACCACTCCCTACTCCTCACACCCTCCAACTTCATTTATATGGCCTGCCAAGCCCCTGGAGGCATCTTAGTTACTCCATTTTGTGCAGTTTCCCTTGCCTAAATCCCCTTAAGTCTACTAAATGAAACTCTCCAAATTCAGGCTTCAGTATCCCAACATAACAAACCTTTAGATTGTTTCCACTTTCTTTGAACCCTGACAAACACTTCTGACATTCTGCTTAACACTGATCCTACACGGCCTCAGAAGTTAATTATCTTTCAGATTTTTCTATTTTCCCCAGACTATAATCTCCAGAATATCTGGGACTCTGCCGTTTGTGTCTATACCTCTCATAGCATCTTGCCTGGCACAGAACTTTGAGCACAGAAGGCTCTTAGCATCCTTTCCATTGATGACAGGATTCCATTGTGCCACCTCTTCTCCTCTTTGAAAAGCTCCAAGCTATTGTTCTGCCAGCCTTTGCTACTCCACTCTAAGCACTAGCTTCTCATTTCCCTCTCTGTACCCACATTACCCAGGAGAGTCTGAGTAATGTGAGGTTGTTGGGAGCAGACAGGCGATACTTGCAGCTTTTACTCTAGCTATGCAATTTCTTTCCTTATTTTCTCATTCTAAATATTATTGTAAACTCTACACCCCTTTTGTTTAGCCTGCATAGTATTTGGATTAGTCACCAACATTTTTTTTTTAAATGAGAAGATTTCACCTACTTGTGGATTTCTGGGTTTTCTTGAAAATTATTCAATTTGGTATTTCCTGATAGTTAATAATAGGATAGAGCTGAGAGAAAAATGTCATCTCTGGACAGAGCTGTGGCCACCAGTTCCCCCAGTTCTCACCTATCTTCCTGCCTAACCCTTACGATACATATCATTATAACAATAGTAGCAAACATTTATTGAAGTTTTATTATATGCTGGGTACTACTGTAACCACTTAAATATCTTATTTAATTTACATACCACCACCTTGAGGCATATACTATATTATTAACCCTATTTCATGAATGAGGTAAATAAAGTTCAGAGAAGTTAAGTAACTTCTCCAAAATCAAGAGCTAAGACCTGGCTCAGCACCCACAGCACAGTGGTTACAGCACCAGCCACAGATAATGAAGGTGGTGGGTTTGAACCCAGCCCGGAGTAGCTAAAACAATGACAACTGCAATAAAAAATAGCCAGGCATTGTGGCAGGAGCCTGTAGTCCCAGCTACTTGGGAAGCTGAGGCAAGAGAATCGCTTAAGCCCAGGAGTTTGAGTTTGCTGTGAGCCACAGCGTGCTACCAAAGGCGACACAGTGAGACTCTGTCTCAACAACAACAAAAAGAATTAAGACCACCTCAAATAGTCTAATTACAAAGTTCTTCCACTTAACCACTTCATTCTGCTATTACACGCTTGAGCTTGAAAGTCCTGCCCTACACTTTGCTCTTACATCCTTAAGTTGAACAATCAAGAAAGAATTCCTCCTATACAGTGTAACCAATATAAAATTTTAACCGGAAAGTTAACTCATTTTCTCTGATTGCACATTAAGACTAGATTTAAAGCTTAGGATGGGAAAGAGAAAACACATGAAGGAGTCAAAGGAATATTTACAACAAAAAACCCTTACACAGACTTAACTGAAGTTAAATAAGAAAACAGTCATCAATGTTTCTCGCCCCCCCCCCCAAAGGTCTAACAGAAAATGCAAGCAAGCATTAAAATCTAAAATAGCAATTTTTATAGAGAGGTGGATGGGGGAACACCTTGGAGTGCTCAGGAGTCTTTTGGGAGGTCTGCAAGGTCAAAAGTATTTCTTTCTTTTTTTTTTCTTTTTTAGATACAGAGTCTCACTTTATCACCCTCAGTAGAGTGCTGTAGCATCACAGCTCACAGCAACCTCCAACTCCTGGGCTTAGGTGATTTTCTTACCTCAGCCTTCCAAGTTGCTGGGATTACAGGTGCCTGCCACAACACCCGGCTATTTTTTGTTGCAGTTTGGCTGGGGCCAGGTTCGAACCTGCCACCTTCGGTATATGGGGCTGGTGCCCTACCCACTGAGCCATAGGCATTGCCCAAAAGTATCTTCATAATAATATCCAGACATCCTGCCTTTTTCATTTTCAGTGAGGTTTTCTAGATGCTACAAGACATGGTATTTCAAGAGATACCAAGAAGCAGATATAAGAACCAGGTAACTGTGAGAATGTAAATCAATGCTATTTTTTCCACAATTTTTTTTCCAAAACAGCTTTTTAATTAAAAAAGCCAATTATGTTCATATAGAATTGGTTTATTGTTACTCTTTTAAAATCAATTAATAAATATTTTGAAAGCTTATTATTTTAAACTTCTAATGCAGAAACAAACATCAGTAGATATAGTTCACAAAAAAAACCTCTCCAGGTTCCTCAATAATTTTTTAGTGGAAATGGGTCTTAAGAGAAAAAGTTTGCTGCTCTGAAGAGAAAAACTCTTGTGTGTATGCATGTCCAAACACAGAAAGAAAAGCTAAATCTAAAATTCCAAACTGGGGACCAGCAGGCATGCAATTCCACTTGGCCATTTCCACTGGCTGACATCACTTAGATGGTTCACACAATCGCCACAATCTCTACTACTACCCTCCTTTACCTGCCCATCCCCTGTTAAGTATCTGAGCTGCTACCCTAAGCTAGAAAAGGAAAAACATTCTTTGCAATAAACATGAACAATGAAACATACATTAATCTTAATGTATGTCTGCTTTCTTCCAAACAGGTCACAATATGCACAATAAATAACAATTTTCCTTATCTGACATTCCAAAGCATCAACTTGTATTGTCTCACCATTGCTACAGAGACTCTCAGATTGATCAGAAACCCTTCTGAAAAAGAAAGGGATCCACCTGACAAAATAGGTGTCTGGATAGGAGCAAAGGGGGGGGGGACTCACCAGGAGAAGAATAATTGAGTGATGCTCCAGGGAACAGAAGTGCCCAGTTTAGGCCCCACAGGGAGGGGGTTCAGGTGACAATCAGACCATTGGATATTTCTTCCTGGAACACTAGGTGGTAAATTCAGAATACATTCAATTTCTTTTGTCCTGAAATCAGGTGGTGGAAAAGGAGGTACAGTCAGAAGTTGGGTCCCAAAAGAAATCAGACACAAGTGTGAAATTAGGGGAGGGGGCAATTTTTGGAAGAAGAAAGAAAGTAATACTAAACCAGAGATCAAAGTGGGAAGGAAAGGTTTCTTTGGTAAGAGAAAAAAAGTTTCCCCTTTTTTCCTTATTTCCCCAATACTGGGAAGGTTTTGATGGGAGCAACTTAATTAAGGTGGATTTGGTGATGAAAAGGGATTTTCGTTGCAAAGTTGGGGCTGGGGATTGGAAACATAAATACTAGACAAGAGCGAAACTGGGAGGATTGAGTTGATTTGTTGTAAGTGGAAAGATATTCCAAAAAGTGGGACTTTAGTTGGCAAGAAAAAAATTTTGCTGGAAGTACTGATACCGAATGGAGGAAAAAAAATCTTGGTCAAAAAAATAGTAATTTTTTTGCTAGAGGAAGTTCCTAAAAGGAGGGAGAGGGACGTAATCAAGGAAGATAGGAGAGATTTTTGGTTTTCCTGAAAGATCCTAAAATGTGACAAATCTAGGTCCCCTAAAGTGGGACTACCGAGGAAAATTTTTAGCAGAAGGGGCCTGGAAGGGGACAGCGAATGCAAGGCCTCGATGCAGAAAGTGCGGAGGTCGGGTAGGGCCTGCGGCGCGAGCTGGGGGGCTGCGAGGGGGCAGTTGGGGCCTGGGGGGCGGGGTGGGAAATAAAAGGGGGTGCAGTGAGCCAAGGGCCCCTGAGGAGAGTCTTCTCCAAGAAGGAAGAGGCTGCGGGGCTGCAGCGGGCCCGGAGCTGTTGGGGTGCAGAAGATGCGTGCGTGACGCGGGGAGCGGGGCGCCTGCCGCGCCTGCTGCGCTCCTCGAAAGAGCTATGGACCCCCTAAAACAGAAATATAGAAACGAATGAGACTGTAAAAGGGGGAGGGGATGAAAAAAGAGGAAAGGACAGGAAAGGGGGGATAGGGAGGAAAGGGAGGGGGCAGGGGCAGCAGCAACCGGGTTTTACCCGCCCCCGGGGGCTCGCGCGCCGGGCCTCGAGCCTCGTGCCTAGCGCCTGCGGGGCTCCCAGCTGCCCCCTCCCCCGCCTCCTCCGCGCAGCCAGCCCGCCCAGCGCGCACGCGCAGCCTGGCCTGCTCCGGGAGCGCCCAGCTCACTCGTGGCGCGGGCCTGCGAACGTGGCTGCCGGCAGCCTCGCACAGCCCGGAGCGCCCTCGCGCCCGCCTCGCGCCGCCCGGGCTCCCGGCGCGTGTCGCCCAGACGCGCAGGCTCAGCGGTTCTCTGGGGGGCGGGGGCAAGAGAGGGGCGGGGCCTGCCCGGGCGGGAAAGGAGGCGGTTGGTCGCCATTTTGGCAAGAGGGCGGTTGAGGGCGGGAGAGGGTGAAGGCGGTGCCGGGGAGGGGCCTGAGGGGGAGGAGGCTACGGGGCTGAGAAACGGGAATAGCTCCTCTTGACCCGTACCCCGAGTTTGAGAGTTCCGCGGCTCTGGCCATTGTTTCTGGAGGGCGGTGTTAGAACGCGGTGGAAGCGTCCCTAGCTCCCCGCGGGCTTCTCCGAGACACGCCCGCAGTGGTGGCCGCGCCCGCGGCATCGCGGAGCCCGGAACTCCGCCCCACGTGTTTCCGAGGGGGCGGGCGCGGGAGTCACAGAGACCTCCCCTGTTCTAGTGCGCGGTTGGAAAGCGGTAGGCGGGGACGTGAGCTGCTCCTCCCTTCTCTGAGCAAACGCGGGTGGTCTGTGGGCTCCGCTCTGTGTTGAGGGAGAGTGGGCCGGTAGGCGACTGGTCAAAGAGCTTGAATTCCTCAGCAACTGAGTCATGCGGTCTTTAGTCCGGGCGCGGTGGCTCATGCCTGTAAATCCCAGCACACTGGGAGGCTGAGGCAGGAGGATCCGTGGAACTCAGAGGAGTCCAAGACCCTGTCTCTACTAAAAATAGAAAAACTTGGCTTGGTGTCTGTAGCACAGTGGTTCTGGCGCCAGCCACATGCACTGAGGCTGGTGGGTTGGAGTCCAGCCGGGGCCAGCTAAACAAGGACAACTGCAACAAGAAAATAGATGGGAGTTGTGCCGGGCGCCTGCAGTCCCAGCTACTTGGGAGGCTGGGGCAAGAGACTCACTTCAGCCCAAGAGTTTGAGGGTGCTGTGAGCTGTGACACTACAGCACTCTACCGAGGGCGACATAGACTGTCTCAAAAAATAAATAAATAAAAATAAAAATAGAAAAACTAGCCAGAACATGGGACATGGTGGAGGGCACCTGTAGTCCTAGCTACTAGGGAGGCTGAGGCAAGAGGATTGTTTGAGCCCAAGAGTTTAAGGTTGCTGTGAACTATGATCCCAAAGCACTCTACTCCAGGGGGACACAGTAAGACTTTGTCTCCCAAAAAAGAGAGAGAGAGAAGAAAGAGAAGAAATTGAACTCCAAAGATCTATGGAGACTGAAAGCAGATGGGTGCTTATGGGGGAGGGGTGGCATTAACTATTAACCTACAATGGATCTTCTTGAGTGATGGAAGTAGTCTAAAACTGGGTTTTGGTGATGGGTGCACAACTCAATAAGTGGACTAAAAATATAGTTAAAACCTCTTTAGGTGATCACCTTCCTACACTGACCACCTCCGTAAGGTGACCTAATTTTCATAGACTAACACACAACACATGGACCTATCAGTACAGTAGGTCTAGTTCCTTATGTTGACCACATCCATATGTTGACTAGTTTGTTAACAGTCTTTTGGGTGGTCAATTTGCAAAAGTTCTAGTGTAGTTAATTATACATTTCACTCTGTCACCATGGGTAGAGTGCAGTGATGTCATAGGTCATAGCACCCTCAAACCCTGGGCTCAAGAGATCCTCCTGCTTCAGCCTTCCCAGTAGCTGGGACTACAGAGTGTGGAATTACATCTCTTAAATGGGTGATTTTATGTAAATTATGCCTTAACAAAGTTTTCTTGAAAATTGATTTCTGGGAGAAAAACAGGACAGAAGAAAGGCTGCCATTCTGCTTTTGGTTTCCTTCATTTAGCAAATATGTTCTAGGTGTTGAGCCACAGTGTCTGGGTTAGACAAAGTAGAGAAGTATCGTCTGATGGAAATACAGTGCTTCAAGCTTCAAGCACCAGTCCTACATGTAACATTACATTTTGTAGTAGCTGTGTTTAAAAAAAGTAAAGAAAAACAGGTGACATTAATTTTAATAGTATATTTTACCCAAAATATTATTTCAACATGGTATCATTATTAAAGTTGTTAATAAGATAATTTACATCTTTGTGTAAAATCCAGTGTAGTCTTTGGGAGGCCGAGATGGGTGAACTGCTTGAGCTGAGGAGTTTGAGACCAGCCTGAGTAAGAGTAAGACCCCATCTCTAAAAATAGCCGGGCATTGTGACATGAACCTATAGTCCCAGCTACTTGGGAGGCTGAGGCAAGAGAATCACTTGAGCCCAAGTTTGAGGTTGCTGTGAGCTATGACACTACAGCACTCTACCAAGGGCAACAAAGTGAGACTTTGTCTCAAAAAAAAAAAAAAGCAAGACCCCCATCTCTAAAAAACTAGCCAGGCATTGTGGCAGGCACCTGTAGTCCCAGCTACCTGGGAAGCTGAGACCAGAGAATCACATGAGCCCACATCATCACTTTGAGGATGCTATGAGCTATGATACCACAGCACTATACTGAGAGCACAGTGAGACTGTCTCAAAAAAAAAAAAAATCCAGGGTAGACAGTATTTTACATGAACAAGACATCTCAATCCAAACCAGTGCCATTTTCGGGGTTCCCTAGGTTCATGTAGCTAATGACTCTGGTAATGGACAGCATACCTGGTAATGGAACAAGCATACTTCTGTAAGCATACATCTATAATACAATGTGGTTATACTTTGAAGAAAAATAAAGGAAAGAGGATGAAGAGTATCAGAGGGTGCTATTTTAGACAGGTTAGTATAGGCCTCTGGTTAGATTGTATTGAACAGAGACCTGCAGGAAATGAGGAAGGAACCTACAAAAATATCTGAGGGAATAGGAGAAGGAATAGCAAGTTCAAAGGCCCTGAGGCGGGAAGATGGGGGACCCTTTTAAAAGACGCCAGTGTGGGTCTCTCTCACCTTTTCTCCTTTGGGAGAGGGACCCACTTCCAACTCCCTTTGGAAGTGTTCTAAACTTTCACTTTGTTCTTCTTGAATAAAATCTCTCTTTGTTACCCTGAAAAATAAAAATAAAAAGATACCAGTGTGGCTAGAACCATGTGAATAAAGGAAAAAAGAAAGTAGGGGCAGATCCTATAGGGACTTGTAGGTCACGCTAAGGCAAGAATTAAACACCTAGAAACAATTTAGGAGGAATTCTTCCTTTAGCTAGCATGCATTTAAGAAAATACTTAGTTTCAGTCATGTAATCTTTCCTTTGATGGAGGAAATAAGGACCCTAGCCACTGGATAGGTGAGAGTTTACTTAAAAAAAAAAAAAGCCAAGATTCAGGCTCCTGAAATAAATTGGCATTTTTCTGTCCTTTGATAAACAATGAACGGTTTATGGACAAAGACGTCAGTTGCAACACAATGCACACACGAATGGCATTCAGAACCTATTTTAAAGGCCTACAAATGTGACAACCCAAGAACAAAAAGGACAAAAGATGCAAAGAGTCACTTCATACAAAATGAAACATGAAATGAGTCAGCCACAAAAATGAGGGAATGCACATTTAAAACCATAGATACTGTGGTATACCCACGAATTTGGCAAATTTTTAAATGTTTTCTGTTCAGTGAAGCAAGAGGAACTCATACAGTACTGGTAAAATGGGCACAGTCACATTGGCAAATCCCTCACCCAGGAGTTGACTTCACAGAAATTCCTGATCATGTGCACAAGAATAGTCATGAGCAGCAGCATTTGTAATAGAAAAAAAATCCTGGATCGGATTCTGGATACTGGATTGAATGATCCTAGAACGAGGAAAAATTAAAAGGACGTTAATGAAAAAACTCAACAAAGATCAGAATTTAGTTAATAGTAATATATACACGTTTCTGTAGTTTCTTTTCTTTTCTTTTCTTTTTTTTTTTTTGACAGATCCTCAAGCTGTCACCCTGGGTAGAGTGCCATAGCATCATAGCTCACAGCAACCTCCAATTCCTGGACTCAAGCGAGTCTCCTGTCTCTGCCTACCAAGTAGCTGGGACCACAGGCGCCCGCCACGATGCCTGGCTGTTTTTTGGTTGCAGCCATCACTGTTGTTTGGCGGGCCAGGCTGGATTCGAACCTGCCAGCTCAGGTGTATGTGGCTGGCACCTTAGCCACTTGAGCCATAGGTGCTGAGCTGTTTCTGTAGTTTCAACAAATGTATACTCCTATGCCAGGTGTGGTGGCTCACGCCCGTAACCCTAGCACTCTGGGAATCTGAGGCAGGAGGATTGTTTGAGCTCAGGAGTTGAGACCAACCTATGCAACAGTGAGACACCCCCCACACACTAAAAATAGAAAAACTAGCTGGGTGTTGGGGCAGGTGCCTCTAGTCCCATCTACTCTGGAGGCTCAGGCAGAAGGATCACTCTAGTTCAGGATTTTGAGGTTTTTGTGAGCTAGGCTGGTGCCATGGCACTCCAGCCTGGGCAACAGAGTGAGACTGAGACTATTGTCTAGAACACCAATGCATAGCATTTCTGCATGGCCTGGGCTTCCTCCCAACATAGCAGCCTCAGGGCACTGCAACTTCTTGCACAGGAGTTCAGAGATCCAAAGGTGAGTGTGCCAAGAAAGCTAAGCAGAAACTATATTGCCTTTTTATGACCTTGCTTCAAAAATCACATGGAGTCATGTTCTTTTCCTAGGGCCAGAGTTAACAAAGTACAACCACTGGGTACTTTATTGTCTCACAATAAAGAAATTTAGTGTCTTACAGTTCTGGAGGTTACACCTCCAACAAGAACATGTCAGCTGACTTCATTCTTCCTGAGGAGTATGAGGGAGAAGCTGGCCTCTCTTCCAGTTTCCGGTGACTTGCTAGCAATCTTTGGCATTTCTTGCCTTCCAGAAACCCCACCCTGATCTCATTTTCACATTGTATTCTCCCTATGTGCATATCTGTGTCCGAATTTCCTCTTCATATATAAGGACACCAGTCTCATTAGATTAGAAGCCCACCCTACTCTGATATGACCTCCTCTTAACCTCACTGCAACAGCCTCATTTCCTAAGAAAGTCAGGAATGTCCTGGGAGTTAGGACTTCAATGTAGGAATTGGAGATGGGGAACAAAATTCAGCCTATCACAGGTCACTTCTACTATAGTCACAAGCCTGCTGGGGTTCAAGAAGAACACAGAACTTCAACTCTTTTTTTTTTTTTTTGGTTATTTGTTTGTTTATTTTGAGACAGAGTTTCACCGTCAGTAGAGTGCTGTGGCATCATAGCTCATAGCAACCAAACTCTTGGGCTCAAGTAATCCTCTTGCCTCAGCCTCCCAAGTAGCTGGGACGATAGGCGCCCACCACCACACCCAGCTATTTCTAGAGACCAAGTCTCGCTTTAGCTCAGGCTGGTCTCAAACTCCTGAGCTCAGGCAATCCACCCATGTTGGCCTCCCAGAGTGCTAGGATTACAGGCATGAGCCTAGAACTCCAGCTCTTAAGATGCATTATAGAGCTGTCACTACACTTGGAAAACACCAATGTCAAGGGCTGTCAAGAGCCTGGGTAAAGAGTAGGCATTTCTGGACAAGGTGCCTGCTCAACGGCTCTAAAATTATATCCACAAAGATGAGTTCAGCTACAAGAAAAATGAAAACTCAGGCTCAGCACCTGTGGCTCAAGTGGCTAAGGCGCCAGCCACATACACCTAAAGTGGCAGGTCCGAATCCAGCCCGGCCCACCAAACAACATTGATGGCTGCAACGAAAAAATAGCCAGGCGTTGTGGCAGGTGCCTGTGGCCCCAGCTACTTGGGAGGTGGAGGCAGGAGACTTGCTTGAGCCCAGGAGTTGGAGGTTGCTGTGAGCTGTGATACCACAGCACTCTACCCAGGGGAATAGCTGGAGTTTCTGTCTCAAAAAAAAAAAAAAAGAAAGAAAATAAAAGAAAAATGAAAACTCAGCTAATAACAATGTCTGGTGATGAGCAGCTTAGGGTGGGTTCTGCAGCTTAGCCATGTCATGGTCTTTTTCTTTGTCTCTACTGCTGCAGTTCCAAGGATCAAATGTTTGTCCCATTGTTCCAAGCGGGAAAACAGGAGGACAACAGAAAAAGGCTTTCTTCTTGAAAGTCTCAATGTCTTTATCCAAAAAGAAAAGTTTTCTGTGATGGGATGCAAAAATGTCCCTTTTCTACCATCCCTCCATCCCACAGCCCCTAACTTATGACTTTGCTGTGGCCTCATATTCTGACTCTGGGCGTAGCCACAGGACTTTCCTTGGCAGATTCTTAGCAGATCTGGCACCAGCAGACATTTCAGTTGGGCTTGTGCAATTGAGATTACTCACTTCTGGGTTTCTGCCGTCACCCAGAGAACATGCCCAGGCTGGTTGTCTAGAGGATGAGAGAGACACACATGGAGCAAACTCTAGTTGCTCTAGTCACCTAGGCCAGCCTAGATCACTTGAGAGCCACTGACAGCCACTGACTGTCAGTGTGGGAGCAAGTCCCACCAAGATCAGCAGGGCTGCCATCCAGTTGACTCCAGATGCTTGAGCAATAAATGCCTATTATGATAGTCCACTGAGCTCTGATGCTTGCTAGTGACACAGTGAAAAATGGATTCAGTGTTTGTCAGAAATCCTCCACACGTTGCTATCCACAAGCAAAGGGTCACATACCCAACCACAGCTGCAAAGGAGTCTGGTAAAGCAAGTAACTGTCAAGAGAAAAGGATTGCTAGAACAGGCTTGAGCCAATCATGACAGATCCCTGGGAACTGGTCATGTTACCACCTCAAACAAAACTGAGGCTCTGGGTGGGCACAGTGGCTCACACCTGTAATCCTAGCACCTGGGAGGCCAAGGTAGAAGGATCACTTGAGCTCAGGAGTTTGGGACCAACTTCAGCAAGAGCAGAACCCTGTCTTTATGAAAAATAGAAAAATCAGCTGGGTGTGGTGGCAGTTGCCTGTAGTCCCAGCTACTCAGGAGGCAGAGGCAGGAAAGGAAGATCACTTGAGCCCAAGAGTTTAAGGTTGCTATGAACTATGACACCACAGTACTCTACCAAGGGTGACAAAGTGACATTCTGTCTCAAAAAAATATTTTTAAAATGGGCCAAAGACCTTGATAGATACCTCACCAAAGAAGATACACAGATGGCAAATAAGCATATGAAAAGATACTCCACATGTCATCAGGAAAATGCAAATTAAAACAACAATGAGATACCACTAACTACTTATTAGAATGGCCAAAATCCAGAATACTGACAACAATGAAAAATCCCAGCGAGGATATGGAGCAACAGGAGCCCTCATTCATTGCTAGAGCGAATGCAGAATGGTACAGCCCCTTTGGAAGACAGTTTGGCAGTTTCTGACAAAACTAAACATGCTTTTACCCTACAGTCCAGCAATCTGTTCATTGGTATTTACCCAAAGGAATGGAAGACTTCTATCCACACAAAACCCTGCACAAGGATATTTATAGCAGCCCTTATTCATAATGGTCAAAACTTGGAAGCAACCAAGATGTCCCTCAGTAGGTGAATGATACATAACTGTAGTACATCTAGACACAGGAACATTACTCAGTTTTAAGAAAAAATGAGCTATCAAGCCATAATAAGACAAAGGAGAACATTAGATGCATATTACTAAGAGAAAGAAGCCAATCTGAAAAGGTACTGGTTGGGCACGCTGGTTTACACCTGCAATCGGGGCAAGAGGATCACTTGAGTTCAGGAGTTCAAGACCAGTCTCAACAAGAGTGAGACCCTGCCTCTACTGAAAATAGAAAAAAAATTAGCCGAGCATAGTGGCAGGTGCCTGTAGTAACTTGGGAGGCTGAGGCAGGAGGATCGCTTGAATCCAGGAGTTTGAGGTTGCTCTAAGCTAGGGCCATACCTCAGTAATCTAGCCTGGACAACAGCCTCAGTCTCCAAAAAAAAAAAAAAAAAAGTTAAAATGTATCCATTAGGCTTGGGGCCTGTAGCTCAAGCGGCTAGGGCACTAGCCACATACACCAGAGCTGGCTGGCAGGTTCAAATTCAAGTGCTCGGGCCAGCCAAAGAACAATGACAACTATAACCAAAAACTAGCCAGGCATGGATGGCACCCATGGCTCAGTGGGTAGGGTGCTGGCCCCATATACCAAGGGTGGTGGGTTCAAACCCAGCCCCGGCCAAACTGCAACAAAAAAAAATAGCTGGGCATTGTGGTGGGCACCTGTAGTCCCAGCTACTTAGAAGGCTGAGGCAAGAGTATCACCTAAGCCCAGGAATTGGAGGTTGCTATGAGCTGTGATGCCACTGCGCTCTACCAAGGGTGATAAAGTGACACTCTGTCTCAAAAAAAAAAAACAAAACCAGACAGGCATTGTGGTGGGTGCCTGTAGTCCCAGCTACTTGGAAGGCTGGGCTGAGGCAAGAGAATCACTTGGGCCCAGGAGTTTGGAGATTACTGTGAGCTGTGATGCCACAGTACTCTACCCAGCTTGAGACTGGCAAAAAAAAAAAAAAAAAGTATCCATTAAAACTAAATGAAGGCCCAGTGCTTTCTGAGGCTTAGGCAGGAATATCACTTGAGGTCAGGGGTTCGAGACCAGTCTAGGCAACATAGCAAAGTACCCCCCCAATCTCTACAGAACATAAAAATTAAAAATAACATAAAAATAAGAAATAGCCAGGTGTAGCAGTGCATTCCTATCATTCTAGCTACTCAGGAAGCTGAGGCAGGAGGATCTTTGGAGCTCAGGAGTTGGAGGCCGCAGTAAGCTATGACAGTGCTGCGGAACAGTGTGGCTGAATTCTAACCAGGGTAACACAGCGAAACCCCGTCACTGAAAAAAAACTTTTTAATTAAATGAAAATGTATTAATTAAATGGAAGCTTAGTCATTAAAGGTAAATTAAAATGTATTGATTAAAATTAATGTAAGCTATGTTAATTGAAGTGTATCGATTAAAATTAAATTAAAATATATTCATTAAATTAACTTTTTCTGCCTGCAGATTATGTTCTACAATTATAATTCTGCAAGTAAAGGGATATTCATGCAACACGTATGTGAAAGTACTAATCACAGGCCGGCCATGGTGGCTCATGCCTATAGTTCTAGCACTTTGGGAGGCAGAGTCTGGTGACTTGTGTGAACTCAAGAGTTCGAGACTAACCTGAGCAAGTGCCAAGACCTCATCTCTACTGAAAATAGAAAAATCTGTCTAGGTATTGTGGACAGCGCGTGTAATCCCAGCTACTTGGGAGGCTAAGGCAAGAGGATCATGGTAACCAAGGAGTTTGAGACTGCTGTGAACTATGATACCACAGCTCAGTCTCAGGGCAACAGAGTGAGACTCTGTCAAAGAAAGAAAGAGAGAGAGAGAGAGATGGAGGGAGGGAGGCAAGGAGGGAAAGAAAGAAAGAAAAGAACGGAAAGAAAGGGCTTGGGCACCCATAGCACAGTGTTTACAGTGCAGGCCATATATACTGGGGCTGGTGGGTTCAAACCCAGACCAGTCCAGCTAAGACAACAATGACACCTGCAACAAGAAAAATAGCCAAGCGTTGTGGCAGGCACCCTGTAGTCCCAACTACTTGGGAGGCTGAGGCAAGAGAATTGCTAAAGCCCAAGAGTTTGAGGTTGCTGTGAACCCTGGCCCTCTACTGAGGGCAACATAGAAAGAGTCTGTCAGGAAAGGAAAGGAAAGGAGAAAGGAAAGGGGAAAGGAGAA
>CAUYQV010137484.1:0-15946 GCA_963574575.1 Galagoides demidoff
CTGGGACCACAGGCGCCCGCCACAACACCGGGCCATTTTTTGGTTGCAGCCATCATTGTTGTTTGGCGGGCCCGGGCTGGGGATTCGAACCCGCCACCTTAGGTGTAAGTGGCTGGCGCCCTAGCTGATTGAGCCACCGGCGCCAAGCCTGTGTCAGTCTTTAAAATCAATCATGTAGGAAGTCTTAGAATTGCCTCAAGTTCATCTGTTAGTTTTTGTACTCAAATTTAAAAAATGACATCACAAGTGGCCTTATTTCTTAGCCACTAAAAAATAAATCTAGTAGCAGATTTTTCTCTTCTTGAGTTTTATGATTCTGTCTCTCTTGACCCTTAAAAAACCTCTACTGAGCAGAGATCTCTTGTCCATATTTGCAGACCCTCTAGCTTGAAATTTTCTTCTGTATAAACTACTGAAGAGTCTTATACATATTAATCATGTCTTCTCCATGTTGCCCATACCTACATAATCATTTAGAACAGAAATAATCTCTCATCTTGATGAGTTATTGAACTTGATACATGTATTTTAGTCTCTGTCTTGTCAAGTTGGAACTGAAAGGCTTTATGCATTAGTTATCATTGCTCTGCTTGGTCACCTACATGCGCTCATGCATTCATGAGTTCCACACCATCAGTAGTACATCAGGTAAAGTTTTAGAATATGAGACCATCACATCATACGATGATTGCCCCTCTCTTGCTAGTATGTCCCCAGTGGAATGTAAGCCATCTGAGGGGAAAGACAGTGTCTAGGTGTTCTGAGCACATGAACTCTTCAGAAAAGAAGGAAAGAGTAAAGAAGTCATCCAGTGCCCAGATTTCTGGCAATAGGAATACACAACATTAACTGGTATTCTGCTAAAGAAGGAGAAAAAGAGTACTAGGGAAATGAGGTTGTGGTTATTAGCTAAGAATCAGAAAGCATAAGAGAGTTAAAAATCTCTTGCCTTTCTTTCTTTATATATCTCTCTAATATATCTTTAAGTAATTATGTGTGAATTTGTGTGTTTATTTAATTGTGGTAAAATATACGCAATGTAAAATTTACCATCTTAGCCATTTTAAGTGTGTACTTCAGTAGCATTATTGCATTTATGTTGCTGTACAACCATCATCACCGTCTGTCTCCAGAACTCACTTTATCTTTGCAAAGGTAAAATTCTGTACTCATTCAATAACATTCCATTTCCCTCCTCCTACCAGTCCCTAACGCCACCATTCTATTCTCTGTCTTTACCAATTTGATTGTTCTAAGTACCCCATGTAAGTAAAATTGTGTCTTACTTGTCTCTTTCTGACTGGTGCTTATGCTTGCTTAACTTACACAATGTCCTCAAGGTTCATCATGTTTTAGCATGTACTGGCATTTCCTTCCTTTTTAAGGCTGAATAATATTCTGTGATATGTATATATCACATTTTGTTTATCCATTCACCCTTTATCAGTGGAGACTTAGATCGTTTCCACCTTTTGGCTATTTTGAATTATGCTGCTATGAAGGTGACTGTAGAAATATCCCTTCAACAGCCTGTTTTCAGTTCTTTGGGAATTGTTGGGTCATATGGTTATTCTATTTTTACTAATAATTTCTTTTGGGAATTTCCATACTGTTTTTCTAAGTGACTATGCTGTTTTACATTCCCACCAGCAGCACACAAAGGTTCTCTTTGTTTGCATCCTCATCACTTATTTTCTGTTGTGTTTTTTTTTTTGAGAGTAGCCATCCTAATAAGTATAAAGTGATACATATTTGTTATTAAGATTGATCGTGGTATAAACAGACATGCACACACACGTTTGTGTACATAGAGGTATATTACTATAGTAAATTTTTTTCACAGTATTTTCTAACTGGAAATTGTTATTGTTGGCATGGGGCAAATCCATAAATTTCTACTGATTTTAACTTTAATTCATTTGTGTTAGGGAGTAAAAAAGAATCATGTCTCACAATAATGGATATTTTCTTCTCTTATCCTGTAATTATACCTTGTTGTTCACGGACTAAAGACTGCAGAAATACGTCAGTAAATAATGGTGGTATTAGCCCACATCATGTACTCTTTCTTACTTTTGCTGCAATGTGTAAAATGTTTCACTATTAAAGGGGATAGAATCCAGTTCTACATGATATTATTATATTTTAGAAGTATCTATTCTTAGCTTATTATGGGTTTTACTTTTTGATTAAGGATTAAGTGTTGAATTGGATCAAACATAATTTCTGTATTGTATCAATCAGGGAAAAGCTAGGAAAATAGAAGATACTTCATGTAATCAAGGTGTAAAGTGTTTGTTAAAATAATTGAGTTTATACAAGTGTGGAAAAGACCTGGAGAAACAAAGGTCAGGGATTCAGACTCATCAGCTCAGCCTGAAACACCACAGCAGATGGTACTCAAGAATTCTTGCGAAAGCCACTGTGAATTTCATGTTTGACCATTTGCAAATTCTAGGCTGCTATGGTAGCCCTTGGCTTCTGCTCTACAATGCCAGAAAGCTACAAAAGAGAGCAGAAATGATGCCAAATGAGCAACTATCGCCCCCACGCATATTAAGATGAGCATATAGTTTTCATTTAATGTGATAAATTATATTAATATGTTTCCTAATATCAAGCCATATTTGAAATAAAACCTACCTTGTCTTAGTGTATTTTTTTGCTGTGCTAATTTAATTAATTAAAACTCTATTTGGCTGAGTTATTTGTATTACATTCATGAGGAAGTTTCTTAGTTATATTGTATGTTTATCTGATTTTGCAACCAAGATTACATTTGCTTTAAAAAGGAAATTGGGCAAATTTCCATCTTTTTTCTATAAGAATATAGAAATTCTTAAAGAATATAATTACTCACAAAAACATCTGAGCCCAATACCTTTTTTAATCCTGTCTTTCAATTCTATAAGTAAATTTTGATTTGAGCTCTTCTCAATTTAAGCAAATACAGATATTATAATAGAAAAAATTAAAGCTGAAAAAACGTGTACATTTGTAATCAAAATTGTTCAATGTCTGAGTCAAGCTAAATGAATGCAAAAATACTAATACCTAGACTGTATCCAAGAAAAAAGAATTAAAACTGTTCATTTATCTCTATTCGAGAGATATCTTTTAATTTGATGCTTCCTTTAGCATTTGTATCCTGTCCTGTTCATTATTTGTAGCACGGCTCAGGACCGCCTCTGAACAACCTTTCCGACTTATCTCTCAGTTCTGCAATTCATTAGCAAAATCTCTGACTTTGTTTTTCTCCTCTCAGCTCTTGTATAGCTTTAATAAATAAAGCATTTGTTATTAATAGCCAGATCCTTAAGAACTAGAACTTATTTTAGTCCTTAAATTATGAAGATATACCCTGAAATCATAGAACTCTATATGCAACTCCAAAATGTTAATTTATTTTTATTGTAAAATACATATACTTGTAGTGAAAACCAGCTGAGTGGAAATTTGATTAAAAAACAACTGTCATTGATTTTACATGGCTTTGTTATAATAATTGTCTTCCATTCCTTCCACATATTCCCAATTCTATTTAATTTGATCTGATACCATTAAAATATTATCCTCAGGAAACTTACAGGAATTCAAACATTTAAGATTAAAACCATAAGTGAAAACTGCTTCTTTGCCCATATTCTCCATGCATGTTCCTAACAAAAGCAAAGATTAAATAGAATCCTTTTTTATATTTGGATAGTATATTTAACTCACTCTGCCTGAACAATGTAATATGTCCATTATGACAAAGTACCAATATTATTTTTATGAATGGGTATATATATATAATTTTTTTCTGTTTAGGGAAAAATAAACAATTGTTTTCTTTTTTTGGTAACTACTAGGTCATATTGTTACATCAAAAGCTCATTTGTGAACGTAAGGGTTTCTGTTTCCAAATACAAAGCAAAACATTGTTATAAATTATCATTTTTGCCATAATGAATTATAAAGAACAAAAACAATTAAATATGGAATGTCCCATACTCTGGAAAGAATAGATTTTTGAATTATAAATATGTTATTTGGAAAAATACTATCTGATGGTCCTAGGTATTCTAAACTAGAGTATTATCTACTTCACACAGAAAACACAAATATAACTAATTATTGACTCAAATATAAAAACACAAAATCTAAGAAATATAAAAGAGAAAAAGGCAGAAAAATAGCAATTTGGTTGTACCAGAAAGCCTGGGTTCAGGATAGCTACTGATTTAGGAAACAAAAAAATTAGCTTTGACCTTCTTGGTAGTGAAGACTCCCCACCCAAAAAAACCTAAAAATAACTATACATAGTCATATATATACATACATATGTGAGTTACACCAGGGTTTTTAGATATGTTATAAAAAGAATCATAGTAATTAGATAAACTTCTTCCCAGCATTAAAATCTAAAACAAATTAGTCATATGGATCTTCATATTGAGCTTGCAAAAACAATATTTTTTAAAATAGACCCTTTATAAAAGTTTCAGAAATATGTAAGGCTTTATAGACATTTATGCCACAGTATATCAGTATAAGTTGTGGTTTAGTTTATTAATTGGATTTTTGTGGTTTCAAGTCAATTTAAAATATCAACATTTAATATCTTTAAACATCTTTATGGCTCGGTACCTGTAGCTCAAGCGGCTAAGGCGCCAGCCACATACACCAGAGCTGGCAGGTTAGAATTCAGCCCGGGCCTGCTAAACAACAATGACAAACACAACCAAAAAATATCCAGGTATTGGGATAGGCGCCTGTAGTCCCAGCTACTTGGGAGGCTGAGGCAAGAGAATCGCTTAAGCCCAGGAGTTGGAGATTACTGTGAGCTGTGATGCCATAGCACTCTACCCAGGCCGACAGCTTGAGGCTCTATCTCAAAAAAAAAACTTTACTTTTTTTAAAAAGCAAAATTCAAAGTGAAGAGAGCTAAGAAAGAAAGAACTAGGAATTGACCTTAATATTTATTAAACAACTTCTAAAGACTAAAGAATGCTACATTAGGCACAAACCAATACATTTGTGTTGACTACAGTATCCTTGTAGTATATTTGTGGTTATCATTTCCTGAATTCATGAGGTATGAAGGGGCTGGGTTAAAAATTATCCCAAATGAGTTAGATCTGTGCAATGAAAGTAGGATGTGTATTCCTTAGCAGTCTCTTTTTCCATAGGACAGCCTCTTGGTCTCTTCAAATATTTGATACATAGTAATTTCAAATATTTTTATCAATACAATAATCATTTGACATTTACAACAAGGGCAAAATTTCCCTTTTATTTAAATTATTCCTTAAAATACATCTTTTATGCATAGATTTTTAAATTATTTCTGCAAAGAAACTATTTCATTAGTGAAAGCGGGTATTTAGATTAAATGTTTTCTTTCTTATGTGATTTTTTTCTAATATCCTTATGGTCCTGTTGTTTCCTTCTTCACTTTCATCACAGGCTGCTACAACAGAATCTGAGACAACAAGATTCTTAAGCCTAAAATACTGGGAGGGAATAAGAAATGGTGTTTCTTAACTACCTAGAGTGCTGCAAACTTCTGGCAATTAATTTCAATTAAGTTATTTACAAGGTGCGCCACTGCTAACTTTGCGCCCAGATGTTTCAGTTGGCAACACGCGATGGCCACCAATGTAGTCAATTTCAGTAACAATCACTCATTGATGGAATTTTCACACTGAATTCACAGCACCTTCGTAACATTAGTACATGATGTCATCCCCCTTTGCCTCATCATAACCATAAAAATGCCAATACGAGTTGCAACAAATTACTGCAGGCAATTGCTGAGTTCTAGAGATGTTGTAGTGAACACCTGGGCTGGCTCAGAATCTAGCAGCTTTCAAAGTTTCATTACCAGATGTTTGTGGAACAACTTATGCGTGTATGGAAAACATATACTTTTTTTTTCATTTGCATGAACGATTACCAGACCTTTGGAAGTAGTGGAAACATATGTTTCATGAAAAAAAAAGCTAATAATAAATTATTATGGAAATATTTTTACAAATATCAATATGGTTAGTCTTAAACATTGTGAACAGAATCTGCATAATCAGATTTATAATGCAACTATTTGTTTAAATTATAAAATACATCTTCTAAATAAGTGATACTGTGATTATAATTTTCTTGAATGAAGAAAATAAGAACTTACAAAAGTTTTGTTTATCTTAAAACACTTTAAATCAGTTGTTTAATTGTTGCTTTTATTAATATTTTTGTGGATTTTTAGAACAATATTTACTTAATAATCTTTCTTTTTTTGACTATCCTCTTATAAAAAGATAGGGTCTATCTAAAATTACCTGGATATGTTTATTTGCACCATTAGTTTAACATAACATTGACTTTTATTATATTTTAGAAAAATTGCACCTTTTGATTCAAATAATAAATGTTTTTAGAAAAATGCTTTTCCACATTATTTCAAGATATATTTTCTACCCATAATAAATACAGGAATAGCAAGAAAATTATTATTTTTACTATTTTATTATTACTTTTTGATAGATCTACTTCTTAGGGGATTCTTTTAGTTTGAGGAAAGTGATGATTCTTAGTTTTCAAGTAACTGAATTTCTAGTCCTATAGAAGTAAACAAGCTTCCCTTTTATTAATTATTGTTCCTATTGAAATTCACTTTATTTTGCATATGGACGTGAAATAGACCACATTTTCCTCCTTCTGGGGCAACTGCAAAAAGTTGTTAAAACTATTAACAGCTGTATGGTAACTATTAGATTCTGAGAGATTTCATTTAGTTCAAAAGAATTCTAAATTTGTCCAGACCTTAAAGTTTTGTTAAGTCTTGTAAAATCAAAGGATACACTATTAGGGATGCATTTTTGGATTTGATGAATACATTATGTTCCTGAAGTCCAAAGTATAATAAAATGTATTTCTGCTACTTACTAAATGAACAGGTAAGTGAATGTTAAAAAACAAAAACAAAACCTCCTGTCCTGTTTAAGAAGCAAACATCTCAACACTTCTACTGAGAAATGAGAATTACACGTACCATTATAACAGACTTGTTCACTATGAGGGCATAAACTGGACAAAGTGCCCAAAGCAAAACACATTAATAGGCTCCATAGTAAATTTGGAGTGAAAACTCTCTCTGCAGCTGTAGCACTGAGAAGAGATGGATGTGCATCACATCGCCCTCTCAAGTTCACTGTGGTGGCAGGGTGCTGCCCTGGGGACTTACTTTGCCTTCCTTCCCCGTGTGCCCAGGAATCTCTCCACATCTCCAGGGAGCCATTATGAGCTGCTGAGTGGTACAGCACACTGAGGAGCCCACGTTTTCTCATTCCTTGTTTGTTATAGGCCTTGTGCCCAAGGGGGTGTGAAAGAATGTCACACGAATATAGTCCCCTGTGTTTTGTTAAGAAAACGTGAATGTCTCACTGCTGCATTTTTGCCTGAAATGATCCTGAAAGTTTAATCTTGACCCAAAGGCAGAGTACCTCATAATGCCTATGTTAAAAATGAGCTACAATTTGTTTTCAGTCCTTGGGACATTACCGCCATTAAGTAAAAGAAATAATCACAAAGGAAATTAAATCACAAAGAAAATATGTTAGAGCCACATTAAGCATCTGACCTAAATGTACAAAACAAAGGAAATGCATGGTTGCAGCAAGAAGTTAGTCTTTGCTGTCTGTTGCATTTACTGCACACAGTGACATGGCAACAATACGTTAGGGAGATTCACAAACCATATTTACTCACAGCACCATATCTGGAAGAAGAGTGCAAGATTTAGGTAATTATACCAATGCTTTATTCAGTTGAAGTAAAACTTCTCATTCTTTAGGAGTGTCAGAATTGTTGGAAATATCAGAATTGACAATTTGGGGATGTTTACTAATTGTATCTCCCCAATATGCAAATGCTTCATATAATTTCCACTGAAAAAAGTTGAGCATCCAAAGTTAGTAGTGTGAAAAGACAAGATTATTACAATAAACCTAAAGATCAAATTAGCTTTTACTTGTGAGTTTAGAATTGAGCAATACCTCATTCTGTAAAACAGAAAAAGTGTTCCAACCCCCTGAACAGACAATTTTGGCTTTACGGGCAGAAAATTGCTGAACAAAGCAGAAACAGAAGGAAGAGCTGATTGGTCATTTCAAAGTTACTTTCTTTGTAAAGGTTAAAGCAGAGGAGACTTCCTTATCATGCCAGCTAAACCTGGCCTGTCAGGACATTCGGCTATTATTTCTCTATTGTCTCAACTTTTTGGAAGATAAGATAGTTTAGTTTGTGCTCAATGGTATGAAACTTTAGCATGATTAACTTCATTTTGCTTTGTTCTGTCAGGCCTAGAGCAAGAGCTCAGTACAAACCAATGGCCTCAGATAAATGTTATGTGGCATTAGCATAAGTCCCCCCATGTCGTACATTGTGAAGCTCTTGCCTCCACAGGAAATCTAGTCAAAAACGATTCCCATTCTAATCCCCTGCCACCCTTGTATTTCCTCCAAAATGGACCAGCTAAACGAGTTCAAAACCTTTCAGGAATCTCATTTTTTTTAACATGTGAGAGGTCAGATACTACATTTATACTTTGTTCCATTTGATGTCCACAGGCATAGATATTAATAGAGGCAAGCAACAAAAGCAGCACTCACAACCCGTGCTTTACATTTTAAGGGTTGTCCTGACACTGTTCATTCTGAGACCTGGGATTTGCTCATTGTATGACTTGTATCATCTAGAATTGAACTGCTAGGATTTTAACCATTCTAAAAATTGAGGCCAGTGTAATTTGTCAGCAGTCATACACATGTTAGACCACATGATAAAGTAGACATTATTCATTGGTGATTGTTTTCACCTTATGAAAAGATGAACACAGTGTTTTTATTACTATCTAAATGCCTTGCACAGTGAATTTCATATTTGTAAAGTACATTCCTCTGGAAATTAGCATACCTGATTACCATAAAAATCAGGTACATTCTGTGTAATTTAGGCCAGTCAGGTATTTTAGATCCCATGTGATGGAGAGTGGCTGCTGTGTAAGATGGGCCTGCTGCGAAGAGCTAACAGGAGGATAAGAGCTCTAAGAAAAAGAAAAAGAAGAATGAGAGCTCTGCTATAACCCGGCATCAATTTTACAGAAATGTAGGTTTGTTTTTGTTGAAATGGCATTTTGACGATATCTTAAAACTTCCTAATGCTTGGCAAAATTTTTTTTTTTAGATGTATTTTCTCATTTCATTGCATTTCAGTTTTTCAGATGCATGTTAAATGAGCTGATTATTTTGGGGGGTATTTAGCCCCAAAAACAACTAAGAAAATTACAACTGGAATAGAAGAAAGAAAAATTGAGTTCTTTAAGCCTTTGCTTTTATCCTTATTAAATTTGGTCCTTACTTGAAGCTGCCTTTACAAACAGGAGCCAAGTAAGCAGGAGTCTAATGATTTAATACAGTGCATCTACGGAGAGTTACCCTACACAGAAAGCAGCCACTGGGCTAGATTGTGACTGTGATGTGCCTCACTGGGTCTTGCTTTCGGAAATGCAACAAAACCTTCCCTCGCCAGCTATTAACATCCTGAGGGACAATGGAGAGAACAGCTCCAGGACAAAATTAGACTTGGGAGTTTCCTGCCTCTTAATTAAATTTAAGCTGCTTTCTTCAGTGACAGGGCTCCAATTAGAAGGCAAGTTCAAAGGAAATCTAACATAGTTACCTATGGCTTTGCCATAGCTTTAATGCAGCCCAGCGTTCGCAGAGTACAATCTTGAGTCTTCTGTGTCTACCTTAACAGTGACAAATTTAATTCACATAAATCATAAAGCCCAGAGGGAAAGTTTCTTTCCTTTGTTGTGTTTTTTTTTTCTTCTAAGTGGTCTAATCCACATATATGAATCACACATAAATGCCGTGCTTGGGAAGACTATTTCCCTTTGTTTAACATGAAGTGTACTTCCCACAAAAGCCATCCACAAAGCTGGCTCTAAGATTTTCACACACTCCAATAAGTACTAACACCAAAATAAAAGGCTAATATGCTATACGCATTTCCTATATACTTAAATGTTCTCAAACTTAGTGAAGATACTAGAAAAAAAATAAGGCACTTAGCGGTGCCCTCCATGAAGCTTGCAAATTCTCAATGTCTTGGATTTTCTCAAAGCAGAATGTATAATGGTTTCTTTAAAATGTCACTTAAAATTTGTTCCCCTTTCCCTCTACTAAAGATTAGTATAGACCATCCATTCTAAGTCAGCATTTTCAAAAAGGATCAACTGAAACTTGAACAGGCAGAAGGAAAAATGTTTCCACTTCTACCAGACTTAAAAGAAGTTGGGCATCTTTTCGTATTTTTCTTATTAGCACTGTAATATGAAACATCTGTAATAATTTAGTAAATTAAATACATTAAAACAACAAATAAAAGAAGCTGTAATGAATAAAATACAGAAGACTCCATATGGCTGTCTGTTGCTTTCTTGACTAGCAGCACAGTCAAGTAGCTGGAGCCCTGAGTAACGGTGCTGGAAGGCAATAAACCAACCAACAGGACTGCGAGCTGCTGTGTGCTAATATGAAAAACAGCTTTTATTTATTTCACCACCTTTGCAACAGAATGTGAGCTTCTGCCTTTTCTCCCCAGTCTGCTTACTTTCTGTAACAGTAGTCTCCTCATTTTTGTGGCGTTCTTTTCTCTTTTTCTCTTATCTGCCAGTTCTCATTTCTGTTTTTTTCCCTTCTTCAAAGCTACAACCTTTATCCAAGCTATCATCTCCTATGTGGATTATTAGAAAGCTCTTGGCTTGTATCTTTTTCTTCAATCAAGTTTAGCTATTATATAGCAGGCAAATATCTTTTTTCAAAGAACTGAAATAACTCTCAGACTCAGGAAATAAGAGTGCAAAACAACTTTATTAATAGGGAAAATCTAAATTGTTTTGCCAATGTTTAAGAGTCTCTTATCACTTGGTCCTTCTGAAACTACCCATTTTTCTTCTATTGTAATTCCACCAATATAGTCTCTTAGCTTCTTCATACAGGCCAGTTTCTACTACATCCCTGTTTCACACACACATTTATAGCTCCCATCTCTTTGCCCACTTTTTATAACAATCTACATCCAGCAGCTGCTAAGTGAAATGTGCTCAGGAGTCAGGCAAGTATCCTGATAGAGTAAATGGTAGAATAAAACACTAAGGAGTAGGACAGAGCATGGCTAAATTGGAAAGGGCAGGTTCCATATAAAGTTTAAGTTATTTTGTAAAACATAATACAGGCCCAACAAACATGAGTGGACCTGATTTGGCTTATGACCTGTACATTCACATCCTCTAAATTATAATCACAATTATGTTTTTCAACAGCTATTCAAAATTTTTCTTCTTTGGAAAAATCTCCTGAAGACTTCCATCCTTTGTCTTTACTTTCATCTGTTAATAATTTATATTCAATTTGGTTTACATTGCTGGGGGTTTACTTTTGCTCTTCAGTTCATATATGGATATGTGATTGAACAGACAAAATCCCTATCAAAATTCCAGATAGCATTCTTCCTAGAAATAGAAAAACACAATGCTAAAATTTCTATGGAACAACAAAAAAATCCTAAAGCAATACTGAAAAAGAAAAAGTTGGAAGCATCACCCTTCCTGGTTTAAAAGTATATTACAAAGCTAGAGTAATCAAAACAGTATGGTATAGGTATGAATACAGACATACACACTAATTGAACAGAATAGTGAGCCCAGAAATAGGACCATACACATATGGTCAACTAATTTTTTTTCTTTCTTTCTTTTTTTCTTTCTTTCTTTCTTTCTTTCTTTCTTATTGAATCATAGCTGTGTGCAACAATGCAATCATGGGGTATAGTGTGGTATTTTGATATACAATTTGAGATATTTTCATCAAACTGGTTAACATAGCCTTCATGTCATTTTCTTAGTTGTTATGTCAAGACATCTATATTCTACTTTTAGAAAAAGATTCACTTGTACCCTTGTCAGATAAACCATAGAGGTGATCCCTCATAGTCAACTGATTTTCAAGAAGGGTACCAAGAAGACATAATGGGGAAAGGATAGCCTCTTTAATAAATAGTCTGGGAACTAATCTCTATATGCAAAAGGATGAAATTAAACCCTTACTTATACCATACACAAAAAATCAACTCAAAATGGATAAAAGACCTAAATGTAAGACCTGAAACCATTAAACTCTTGCAAGATAACAGAAAAAAGTTCCTCAACATTGGCTATGGTGAAGATTTTCTTGGCTATCATACCAAAAGCTCAGACTATAAAAGCAGAAATAAATAAATGAGACTACACCAAACCAAAAAGCTTCTACACTGCAAAGAAAACAATAAGGTGAAATAGTGACCTATGGACTAGGAAAGAATATTTGCACCCCACATGTCTGAATGAGGTTAATATTCGAAATTTATAAAGAATTCTAACAATTTAATTGCAAAAAAAACAAAAACAAAAACAGTAGAACCTTCATACTTTACTACCTCCATACATTACCACCTCTTTATGTTGACCTAATTTCCATAGACTGGACATGGACAACATGTACATATCAGTACCGCAACCCTACTCTTTATGTTGATCACCTCTATATGTTGACCAGTGACAGTCCCTTATATCATCAACTTATATAGATTCTACTATAATTTCATTTAAAATGGGAAAAGGTCCTAAGCAGACATTTCTTCAAAGAAGGTGTATAAAAGGCCAACAGGTGTATGAATCAATATCACCATAAGGGAAATGCATATTAAACCACTCTAAGATATCACTTCACATCCATAAGGATAGCTGTTATCAAAAATACAAGAGATAGCAAATGTTGTTAATGGTGTGGAGAAAAAGGAACCCTGGTACACTGCTGGTGTAGATTGGCATAGCCATTATGGTCAATAGTACAGAAGTTCATAAAGAAATTAGAAATGGAACTACCATATAATCCAGCAATCCCTCTTCTGAGTATATATCCGAACTGAAATCCCCATAAAGATACCTGTACGCTCATGCCCATTGCAGCATTATTCACAACATCCAAGACATGGAAACAACCTAAATGTAAGTGAACAGACAATTGGATAAAGAAAACATAGTGTGAGTTACATACAGAGTGTCTATAAAGTTGTGTCCAACATAAAATTTATATTGCACACAACTTTATGGACACCCTGTATGCAGAGAATGCCAAAAAAAAATGTTTACACATTTTAAGAAAGGAAGCTATATTAAAATTGTAATATTCAATATAAACTAATAGCAAAAGATCAGTACAAGTCACTTTGAGCACCTCTTATAATTGCAGAAGTCAAATGTGGCTTGAATATTACAAATTTAATACAGTTCTTTTCCTTTCTTAAAATGTGTACACATATTTGGCACCCTTTCTACTATATATATATGTATGTATTATATACATATGACATGCCACTGTATATGCGTTTATGTGTGTGCACGTGTGCCATTTTCTATAACATGAATGGACCTGGAGGACATTATACTAAGTGAAATAAATAAGTGAAATACACAAAATAAATGAATATTTACACAAAATAAGTGAAATAAATAAGTGAAATACACAAAAAAATGTATTACATGATTTCTCACTTATATGTGGAATTTTTTTAAATCTTAAATATGCATTAATAGAGAATGAAACAGTAATTACTAGAGATGGGAGGAGGAAGGAAAAAATGGGGAAATGTTGGTCAAAGGATACAAATACCCAGTATGAAGATAAACAAGTTTAGCGATCTAATGTATAACATGAACACTAAAGTTAAAATTGTATTGGATGGAAAAGTAACTAAATGTGATAAATTAATCTGTTTCATTATAGTAACCATTTTGCCATCTGTATGTACCCCCTAACATTATGTTGTAAACCTCAAATATACACAATAAAATGCATTTATATAAAAGAAGCAATACTATTAGCCGAAGAGTGTCTGGAAAAAATTGTCTCTCTTACATCCAGCATTTTCTTTAATTTCTTAGGAAAAACTTAGTAGGAAAGTTGGGGAAAGGAATTTAGAGTGGTGTTTTTGTATAGATTATTAATGTTAATAAGGGGGTCTGAAAAAAATTGTCTCTCTTGTATCTAGGATTTTCTTTAATTTCTTAGAATAAATTAATAGGAAAGTTGGGGGAAGGATGTAGAGTAATATTTTTGTATAGCCTAATGTTAATTGGCTTATTGTCAAGAAAGATAAATCATAAAAAGAGAATTGGATTGGGAATTCTCCCTTTATAAGCTTGGCCAAATAATTTATTCTTTTAGGAAATGTTTTGTTATCTATAAAATGGTGTGTTTTGGATGAGACACAGGGTAAGGTGAAAGTAGCTTTTCTGGCCAACACATACCAGCTTCACCTACAATGATCCCCTGGACTATTCCCCCTCCAACCACAGAGGCACATGCCTAGAAGCTATGGTTAGATCACGTGACCCCTATTTCTGGACCACAGTTGACTGGACCACGTGAGAGTGCATCTAATCCAAACTGACCAATCACTGTCTTTCCCCCAGGGGGCTGGAACTGTGGTTGGAGAGAAAGAGATTCAGTATTTAATGTTACTAGGCGTATTTAATGTGGTAGCATATAAACTTGGGCTGCATTCTGCTTTTATGAGTAGGATACAGAGGAAGCAGGATTGGAAAAATACAAAAAAAAATGAAAGACAAGAAATAATTAATAGAGGGAATCTGGCTGGTTTCAAGCCAACCTTCCCGTTACCAGTTCCAGTCATTCTGCTTTTAGTTAGTAGCAATAAGCAGTCTTAGCCTTCCAAATTCCTCTGTGCCCTACAATTCTGTGAAGCTATACATTCAAGTTTTCTCATCTGCAAAACAGAGCCTGTAAGTGGAAATGCAGGTAACAGAGTACTTCATTTTAGTGGGACTCGAAAAGCCATGTAGTCCGCCAAAACTGTTTGCAAAAGCTCTATTTCCTTGGGATAGACGACAAGATTTGTCAAAATGACATATCTTACTTTCCACCTCAGGTGATGATATAAAATGCAGGGGAAAAAAAAAAACTATAAAAAGCTGTGAGGAGTGCTAAGTAATATCTGAAAGAGGTTTTGAATCTCCCAAATGTAAGAACCATATGGACTCAAAGCACTTTATGCATTGTATTTCTTTTTACATATGTAAGGAAAATGAGGAGAGAGTCTCAGGTATGTTAGTACATAATTAGAGGTCATAAAATTACCTCTAACACTTTCACTTTGTATGAAATAAAAGCTTATTGACTAGCTTTAAAAATGAAGGTTGATCTATCCAATGAACTTAGCGAAGAAAAATAATACAGAATACTGTATGTACTCCACTGTTACACATGGAACTGAAAGGATTTACATTTCCTGAGTGATTTTTAATATCAGTATTCTTGGAATTTCTAGTCAGTGGCTCTGTGCCACATATGCTTCTGCGTAAATAGAGTAGAATCTTGTTAAAGGACAAAAGACTATTAACAGAGAGCCCAGTCTGCTACAGATCAGATTGTGCTCCTGGAAACATAACTATAGATGAGAAAAACCTAAGATGAAAGAATTATTCTCAAAAGCGGACATTCATCGTAGCTCCCCAAATCAGAGCGCCTCTCTATAATAGAACTCTGCTTTTGTTCCCTCTCCCTCAATTCTTTTTCAGGTTAATATGAGCCTCTGTCTTTTCTTTTAACCAGAAAAACTTTTCTTTCTTAAAAAGAAAGAGAAGGAAAAGAGAGAGAGAGAGAAAGAGGAGGAAGAGAAGGTATTTTTACTTTTATTCATCCTCAAAATTCTTTTTTTTTTTTTTTTTTTGAGACAGAGCCTCAAGCTATCCCCCTGGGTAGAGTGCCATGGCATCACAGCTCATAGCAACCTCCAACTCCTGGGCTCAAGCGAGTCTCCTGCCTCCGCCTCCCAAGTAGCTGGG
>CAUYQV010137487.1:0-24296 GCA_963574575.1 Galagoides demidoff
CAGAGGCAGAGACTGGGAAAGAGCAGAGATGGGGAAAGGGCTTTTGAAGAAGCACATTAGAGACATCCTTCTTGGGTCCTGCAATTACAGCTCTGTTGTTTCCAGGTCCCCAGCACAATGGACTCCAGAGGTAAACCACTCACCTCTTACCTCCAGAAACTCTTAACCTGGCATGTTGGGGCCAGCTCCGCACTGATGCTCCACTGCAGAATGCTCCCGTTGCAGATATTATGGCCGGCGTCTGGAATTCACACCTTTAAGATCCGAATGAAGGGGTTACTGTTAGACTTACATGCAAGCTTGTACTCAGCAGCCGCTGGCTTCTTTACCTTTTCCAGACGTGAGGTGGGCTCCAAGCCAACTATCCGCCCCGTGCCAGGTGCTGCATTTGGGCTCTTTTCAAAGTTGCAGAGAAGTCTTGGTTTGGGGTTAGAGGACGGCCTCACGTTCTGTTTTTGTGAGAAGGGTGCGGTCACAGCGCTGCTCTCTCTAAAATAATCTTTTCGCATATGCTGCCTCTGTCTGCTGCCCCCAGACCCAGGGCGGCAGATAGGGGCAGCCTTCGAGCTTTGTTGTGAGGAAGGGGGAAGTGTAACATAACTCATTTTTAGTATTTCACTTTTTATATTCTGCATGAGGTCTGGCACCTCCTTCGGAACCCTCCATCTCTTCTGGTTCATGCCTTGGCCAGAACGTCAGCCCTTTCACTCTCTGAGACCGCTGTCTTTTCCTGCGCTGACGGTGTTACTGTTGCAGGCACGCTGCTGCTTGGAAGGATTCCGGGAAGGTAGCCAGCTCCAAATTTACATTGGTTATAAATCAGGCAATTCATTAATGGTACAGCATGACCGAATGTTCCCCAAACGTGGCTTCCCTGAGAGTCACCACTTGGTCCTGTAGATGCCCCCAGAGAGCTCTCCGTGTATTAGCAGTGTTGTTCCTACAGTGTAAAGTCTGAGGACATTTCCGAGTGCATAAGCTACCCAAGAACTGTGCTGTCCTGTATGCACCAGGTGGCCCGGGTCCCAGAGAAACCTAATTCTATCATTGTCAATGAGATCATGTTTTAAACACAGCTATACGTGACTGGTGAATTGTCTCGTGAACTTTACATGCCTATGTTTTTTTGTTTGTTTACCCCATCTGTTTAGCCTAGATTTTATGTAACTTTAACATACACTGATAATCTTCCTTACATTACAAAAACACACATTATGCTATTTTATTTAGTGCAATTTTAAGTGATTATTAACATAAATCTAAAACTCTATGGAGGTAAGAGTGTACCCGAATGAATTTATTTAAGCAAAATGCTGGCTACCTGAAAACAGCACAAGCATCATTGCAAACATAAATTGAAAAAAAAAATCATATCCAAGTAGTAGATTTGTGAAATAAGCCTTGCTCTAAAGAATTTTTTTTCTCATTGCCAAACCTAATATATTATATAACAACTTGAGCTGTTTTATTCACATAAAAATAGTACTTACTTATTTTTCAATGTAAGACTTCTAGACCCAATTGAAGTGTATTTGTTTAAAATAAGCCAAGAGTCTGATGATATTATTATTTTGTTTCCCTCACCAAATTCTAGCAAGGAACTCCAGTATCACGGCCAAATATCAGCTATGTGCTGAGATCATGCTTCCTAACATGTCCAAGCCCTTTCTTTCCGTACAGAATAACATTTATTTTTAGTGCCTAAAGATGTCTCACCCTATTTATTCTTCTTTCGCTCCTGCTGGTTTGTATAATAGCATTACTTTAAATGGTCAATTCAAAATTAATTTAACGTACCTTGGATGCTAGGTGATAGATGCATTTTCTTACAAATCGATATCAAGTAACATCTTTTACTGTTTTTAAGATCTGAGAAAGGAGCCCCATTATAAAGCCTTTTTAGCTCCCACCATTCCCTGCCTTACTTCTATCTCCGTCTTGCTTATGCATCTAAGTTGGCTGAAGAATAGGCTGACATATTTAATTTTAAATAAATATATGCTAGGAATAAATATCTGCGTATATATTTAACCAAGTATGAGAAACACATGCTAAGGTTTCCGTAAGTCTGCCTGACTTATTGTCCTATATCCCAAGTTTATTTCTAAGCAGAACCTAGTTTATTACTATAAAATTTGGAAATATAGAAAATAGGTTTATTCCTGACTCCTCTTTTTTTCCTCATGTCTCTCAAAAGGTATTTCCTTGTAAAGTCCTTATAATCTTGGGCCACATCTTCTACTTTATTCCTTCTACTTCATTCCTCACTGACCTTCACATTGACCTTTCTTGCTGCTTCCCAAGCACAGGAGCTATGATGCTTCCTCAGAGCCTTGGAATTAGCTCTTCTCTTCTCATGGAATATTCCTACCCCAGATGTCTGCATGGATCTCTCCCTTGCCTCAGTTTCTTTTCTAAATGTCACATTTTCAATGAAATGTGCCTTAAGTTTCCTTATTAAAGTCGTAATTGGTCTCATCTTGCACTGTTCATCCTTCTTACCTTGCTATCATTTTAATATCCTTTAAATAGTCATTTAACTGTCATTCCCCTCACTAGGGTGTAAGCTTCAAGAAAGTAGGAATTTGTCTCTTTTTTTTTTTTTTCACTGATATGTCATCAAGTTTTAGCCCATTACCTGGCATAATGCAGGCTCTTTCTATATTTGTTGAATGAAGAAATATATGGCTCATGGAAAGAATGATAGTATTACTTTAATTTTACTTTAACTGCAAAATTATTTTATTTATTGATGCATCCAGAGCTTATAAATGGCAGTTTAGATACAGTCATCTCATTAGAAGATATGTATAGGGTTGGAGAAATTTTACAATACATTTGCATAGAAATATACTGTTTATATATAGTGTATTTTACTATAAATATAATAAAAATATGCCAATTTTACTTAGATCAAGTATTTTTAGGGTACTTTTGGTGAGAGGATATGGGGACATGGATGTAAGGAGGCTAAAGCTACTTATTCCATTATTCCCTGGACATTGATTCCTTTGGTTATTGGGAAGGGAGAAATCTTCACGTTGTTAAAACAATGGTGCTTATGTGGGGATGTGGAGTGGTTGGAGTGTATGTGGGGTTGAGTGATGATGGTGATGCTAGCACTAATCATATATTGCATGTATTATAACAGAAGGTTACAAAAAGTTACTTTTCAATGTAAACTGACTCTACTTTGGATTGCTGTATAATTTTTTTTATATCACATCACTTCTTTTCAGCAAATCATGTATATTCTTGATTTTCTTTCTTAAATCAATAGGGGATAGTTTCAATAAAGTTCAAGAAATTTTGAAGAACCATGCAAATGTATTTAATTATTTCTATTTAGCGGCCATGTGTTATGATTTTAGCTAAGCTCTGCCATGCTGTTTCTGGTATATTCTCAGTCTAGGAATGCTCCTGGAAGTTTAACATCATTTGAGGTTATTCTTTCTCTTTGTGATCTGTTTTCTGTGAATATTTAAAAAGAAAGGCATTGGCACGTTTAGAATTTTTTTCATGTTTCATTTCCCCTTTGGGGTAGCTACAGAATGACTAAATTCTATACAGTCTTCCTCTCCATCTACCTAGTTCTTCCTCCAGAGGTGAGAAACCAAGATCATTGTCTGTTTTTCACCATTGCCTGAGCCTCATCTATTGTCTAGGAATCTTGAAACTATAAGTGGGTTGGAAAATTGAGCCTGATACAAATGTTTTTGATATTCTTTCTCCACATTTTCTCATTAAATGTTACAGAGAAGTTCACTGATGCTGACAGAGTAGGCGATTGTGTCTGGAAGAAGTACTGGGGTGGCAGGTACAAATTAGATTACCCTGGGCTGGTTTACGTTTTGCTGTTTCAGCTGCTATGAATGTTTGTAGCGAAATATATATTTTTTTATTAATGTGAGTAAATAAATCAGGTAGAAAATTACTTTAAAAATAGTGGTTTTGCCACTGCAATGCCATTTCAATTCAAATGAGCCCAGTAACATGATGACGTCCATACAATTACCAGCAGCCCTGATCTTTTTAAAATTTGAACATACATATTTAGAAGGCAGTTATTATATTCAGAAGGTATTAGTAAACATTTTGCATACTCCTATTCTCACCCCTACCATCATTAGCTTCATCATGTAAAAAACAACATTTTTGAAAAAACATTGGAATTGTTATTTGGCAAAATCAGTACATAAATTGATGACATGTCTAGAAAATGGGCTTATTGGGGGACTAGGAATACCGGGAAAACAGGAAACATGGCTAAGGTATGGCATGAAACCCCTCTCAATTTTAGGCACAGTAAAATCTCTCTTCCTTGGTGCACCTAGACACACATGTTTTGTTTCATGGAATATAATAGATACGATTCCAGAATATCACACAATTGCAACATGACCTTCAAGGATTAAAATATATACCTTTTAGCAAAATATATTTATTAAATGATAATGCCCCATATGACATATTTTAAAAGGTTATTATTTTTCTTTGTTTGCTTCATCTTATGATCTTTCTCTTTTAAGACAAATTACATTAGATAGTATTGGTCACCACTAACTAAAATACACCCAGTTCTGAGAAAGCACATGACAACTGAATACACATTCCCGTCCTTTCATTTGCCAAAAGACTGCCTTTAATAAATATTAAAGATTACCAGTGTATAATTTTGTTTTCCTAAATATATTCAAAAGTTTGGAGAAAGGAGAATGAATATACATTTTGAGTACAGTGGCTAAAAGCCTAGGCTCTTGAGTTGGGCGGGTCTTGATCTGTCTGATTGAATATTCATTCCCTGAGTATGATGATGAAAATAAAATATTTGAGAGCACATCTGGTAAAATGACTAAATTTCAATTTTTTTTTAAGAGACAGAATCTCACTTTATTGCCCATGGTAGAGTGCTTTGGCATCATATCTCAGAGCAGCCTCCAACTTCTAGGCTTAGGTGATTCTTGCCTGAGCCTCTGAAATGCAGGGACTACAGGTGCCTGCCGCAACACCCAGCTATTTTTAATTTTTTTTTTGAGACAGAGTTTCACTATGTCACCCTCAGTAGAGTGCTAGCATCACAGCTCACACCAACCTCCAGCTCTAGGGCTTAGACAATTCTCTTGTCTCAGCCTCCCGGTAGGTGCTTGGGACTACAGGTGCCTACCACAAACTACTGGCTATTTTTTGTTGCAGTTTGGCCGGGGCCGGGTTGGAACCCGCCACCCTTGGTATGTGGGGCAGTGCCCTACCCACTGAGCCACAGGCGCTGCCCTAAAATGACTAAATTTCTAAGTAATACTTAGATAGAAAAAGTCTTGTAATACATAGTGGTGTGTAAAACTTATCTAGTAAGTTTTTGCTTTTTACTTTTGTCAAATTGGGGAGTTCATATTATCAAAGTTTCTGTAGAATAACAAGGTTTAAGTTAGCATAATGTGGCTAATTTAGTCCCTTGTACATAATTAGTATTTGACACATGAAAAATAAATGGTAACTTCTTATATTTATAAAAAAACTATCATTTTATGCTGTTTTTCCTTTAATATTAATTCTTAAAAGGTCTGTTAAAAGAGGTACAGATAAATAATCCATCCACACAAAGTAATAGGGCATACAGATATATTTATCATTCATTTTGTATTATTAACAAATCATACATTAAAAAAAACTAAAAAATAATTTTGCTATGCATCAACATTTATTTATCATAAATCAGTGTATTTGCAAGGTGAAATTATAATTTCTGATTTATATGTTGAAGTATGGATTTTTTTTTCTTTTCTTACTTTGCATACAATGGTGGGTCTTAATTTCATAGAGGCTAAATTTTAAAAATCCATTTCTATGTTTGTAGCTAAGAACTTGTAATATATTTAGTTACAGAAACAAAATGATTGAAGGTGTGTTAATTCCCACAATAGTCTTGCAAAATCTGTTCAATCCACATCATGTGGGGCTTTACAAAAGGTTTGAGATGCACAAGAATCAAGAAAGATAAAATCTGTGTGGAGGGAAACAAATGGCACACTGACAAGCCAAGCCGGGTAAACCTTGCACAGGTGAGTCAGAAAAGACACTGTCGAATGTGTGTATGTGTTTCCAAAATAGTGTGTGGGATGAGAAATTACAGAATACAGTGTAGGATTCCTCACTTAAGATTATCAATAGGTTCTTGGAAACTGCAACTTCAAGCCAAATGATGTACAGTAGGTCGTCCAACATGTTTTGTTTAATGTTGTTTTGCTACAACATTGATGAGAAAAAAATTGGTGTCATTACACAGTGTTTCACGTACAGATTCATGAACCTATCAAGGACTTTAAGTGAGGGCGTATCAAATTGTAGAAATTAAACATGAAGCAATAAGAAATAGATATCCATGTCCCAAACTATACCTAAAAAAAAATCAAGTTTAATTAGTGGACAGGAGAGTGGAAAATAAAAATATTGAAAATTCTAAAACCAACTGGACATCATGCCTATAAGCTTGAGATAGTGTTACCTGGGGTGACACTGATTTTTAAGACAAATTTCATCCCCAAATTTGTTACTGTCTTTTTATTCATATTGATAGATTCTTCAGTTAATTCTGTGGATTGCTTAAAAGAAAAAGCTCAGTTCTCAATTTCTACTGTTAATTAGGCCATAATATATGTCATTAATTATATGTGTAAATTAATTATACATACGTATATTAATTAGATATGTGTCTTTTTTTTTCATTTGCCAAATACTTATTGAGCTTCTACTCTGTGCCCTGAGACATGCCCTGGCATTAGTAATTTCAGCAAGAATAAGCTATAGTCACATAATTCAGATTAGTAGGAAAAGACATTGAAACTGATCCATTCCATAGTGTTAAAAGGGCTAATAGAACATGACTGGGTGGGAGTACACTGGAGGAAGTGTTACCTGTGTTCACTGCTGTATGATACAGTCTGGAGATGAAGGCTGGGGAAGAATCTCTGAGAACATTTGTGCTATGACAAGACTCTGGGCATTTACCTTACAGAAAACACAGAGCCATTGAAAGGTTTTGATCAGGAAAGCACTCTTGTAACTATATGAGTTTTAGTTCTTTCACTCACAAAGTAAAGGAAGTTAACTTCATACTTTCTATTCAGTCTTGTTTTAAAATTTTGTGATTTATAGGTCTGATTGGATCATTATGTTGTCAAACCATAAGAGAAGTCGAGCGAGCGAGAGAGAGAGACGGATAGACTGAATGAGAAATTTAGATGTGTTGATTGCTGGAGTCAGTGACCGTGTAGCATTGTCAACCAAAAATCAGTAAAAAATAAAATAAAATACTATTAATAAGAACCTACTCTTTGTGAAAGAGCTCTTAGTGAGATTTCAGAATGTGAGGATGGTAATTGCTTTTACTAGCTCTTGGCAGCTTTATCAAAAACAAAGATACCGGTTGACGATAGTCCTATCTCCAAATTTTGGCTTAGAATTTGTGGATTTAGATGCTGAAGATAGACTAGTACATGTGTAATATATGGTTCATACTAGAAATTATAGTCTTGGTGGAGACTGTAAAGATAAATAAATATGAACACAAATAATAGTTACCAGTTGGGTCTTGATGGGACCTTGATGGGGTAGCTAGATTTAGCAAATTAAAATGAGGAACTAAATTCACATTTGACTTCCATACAATGAATAAATATACTAAAAACAAACTATTTGTTGACTGACATTCTCGAACTTGGCATAATTGTATTTTGTCTGGAAATCTTAGTTCACATTTTTTTCAGATGGGTTAATACAATTAGATAATTTTAGACATTAGGTATTTTTTTTAATGGTCTCTTTTTCTTAGGGAGAAATGAATGCTCAAAGCTATAGCATCTTTCTTTGGTTATGCTTCAAGATTTGAGGTTAAGCCTACTTTATAGTCCTCATATCTTTAACTGTGCGCTAAGATTGTTCTGTGACAACCCCATGATTACTACATTGTTTACATAGAAGAAAGACCACTCTGTGCTACCTAGCATCTCTTGAAAACTCAGAAAAATCTTTTTGGCAAATCTGGGCTTATCACTCTTTAGAATTTTGTAATATACTCTGAAACATAGCATACTTTTAAAGCATTGCTTATTTTTGTTATTTTATATTTACAACCTACCTCATTTTATAACGAAAATTCATTTCATCTTCATATTGTTCTCTCTTTGGGATTGGTTCAGCTTTCTCACTAATTCAACTGATGTCACAATGATTCCTCTCTTGGCTCTGAGGCATCTTCTTGCCTTTTTAGGGTGTGATGATAATGTGTATTTCTCATCAGTGCTTGGATCTTCCATTAGAAAAAAATGATGGAGGCGGGTCTGTATTGTTGATCCTTATCCAAACTCCAGACATTTATTTGTAATTTTGAGCGGTTTGTTTCATGAAGCACAGATGGAGTTCAACAGCAGAGACCAGGAGAGGCTTTTTTGACATTTCCATTTCTTGTCCATACAATGTATGAAAGAATCCTGCACTATAAGGCCGAAACACTGCCAAATTAGATGTATCTGAGAAAATCTAAAAACTAACATACATTTAATACTCGAGTTATTGCTAATTAATTGACCTCACCTAAAAGAGCTTAAGCTCTCACCACCAAGAAGAAGGTTTGTGCCTTAAGGAGAGTTCCTAAAAGAAGATGAGGATGAAGAGAAAAAGTAGCAGAATAGAAGAGCCAGAGTCTTAAGGGAAAAAAAACAAAAAGAAAAAAGAAAAAAAATGAAAGATAAATGGCACAAAAAAAGTAAAAAAAGATTTTTTAAAAAATATTAATTTCAAAGTATTGATTTTGAAGTATTTCTTCTTTTTCAATTGTCTATAAGATTTGGCATGATCTGTTTTTTGAAATTGTCTTCTATTTTTATTTATAAATATTAGTTGTCTACTTTTGGGGACTTCAGGAAGAAAAAGAAGTTAACTGATGACTCCACGCTGAACCTCAGAGTCAAAACATTCTATGATAGATATACTCTTATCTGACAATGTGAATGTTACTTTTTTGCATCATTATTATTATTGCTCAATATTTTGTTGCAGCAATTGTCTGATTTCTTTTCTGAATGTATTTATCTTCATTTGTTCTTTACTAGGTTTTTGTTTCTAGGCCTTACCTTAAACATTGTTATTGTTATTAATTTTTAAGCCTTTTTAATTTTGTGAAGGCAAAAAGTGGAAATCAAATAAACACAAGTATATGTATGGAGAAAATTTTAAAAATGGTGGTTTCAATAAAAATTAAGAAAAGTTCGATCACTCTATTTGGTAAAAATACAAACTCCTAGTGGTTAAGGGGAGATTACATACAATCATGGAATACAGACAAATTAAGATGTTTAAATACAAAAAGGAGAGAGAATACTTAAATATTAAACACCGATTTGTTTCATGTTGGTGCAAGGTGCAATAGCTTAGCCTTCTTTGATTAAAAGTACAGGGTAATAATCAAATAAGTACAAATAACCCAAAAAGTTGGCATAGCTGTGTTGTGTTGTATACAATGAATCTAGATGAAGAAGCAAGTACTCTTTAGAAAAGTAGGATATATGTGTTCTGCTTATGGAGAGAAAGAAGGGTATTACAGGGACAGATATTTTGAAATACAGAGAAAGCAGATGAAAAATGGAACATTATATGGGTGAAGTTTCCTAGCAACATCTGCTTTAGAGAAAATAAAGTGAGGTCGTTGCCTTATGAAAGAGAAAGGTTGGCTATAGGTCTTGGGGAGAATGCAAGAAAAAAACAATACAAAACAATACAAAAAACAATACAAAATGAAATTGCTGATGAAGGCCTGGTTGAAAACAAGTATCAAATTTACAACAGGGCAGCTCTGCCTTTTGCCAATAACATGAATACTAACCAAAAAGGTGGTAGGAAGGATACAGGATCAAAAATTAGCAACTTGAGGAAACCTGGTAAGGTGATGGTGACAGACAAGGGGGAAAACCCTTAGGAAGATAGACGGTTAACGAAGGCAGTGATGATGGAAATAATCACGCCAGGGAATGAGTCAAGTGTAGTCAGAATTAAGCTAAAGATTTAAGTGAGATATAGATATAATCATGTGGATGATGTGGATGACGTTTAATAATTTAATGAAAATAGGATTGACATGATCTAAGAAGTTGATAGATTTGAGAGGTGGAGAGAAACTGAGTGATAAGTTCTATGTTATGAAAATGTCAGACTGTGTAGTAAACAAACCAACAGAGGTTCACAGTGTCATATAAATGGGCAACCCTGGTTTTGATGGTGTCAGCTACTGTGGATAATAAGACAAATTCTAATCTAAATGCCAGAGACACGAGGAAGAAGGCTGATTTGGATTTTTTAATCGTTATTCGTAGGTGAAATGTTTTCTACAAACTGCAACCTAAAGCAATTTGCCTTCTAACAAAATATTGCCTGAGCTTTAGCCATTAAGTTAGATTTTATATGCTGAGTAATGTTTAATACAACAAGATTTCAGTGAAATACTATAACCACAGGGATGCGATTCATATGCATATTTCAGAAATAGGAGGATTGAACAGAAATATAAAAGGACTGCCCACGGACATAAATTAGAAATTACATCAGGAAGATTTTATCGGATACATTTGCTATGCAACTCTGAAGAGGAGCTCGGTCATTTTGATACTCTCATTCATATTTTATACTGAACTTCATCATAGAGCTTAAATCATCATTCCACAACTGGCTAGTATAGTATTTATGTAAACGGCTTCAGCATGTTTAATAGCTCGTTCCTATCTCAAAATGTCCACAACCCTTGCGGGAACTGGTGGTCAGGTAATCACTTGAGATTATTTTACTTTTGTTCATGCTTCGGGGACTGTTCATTCTGTTGACCTTGGTTGTCCCTTTTCTTCTGACTGAACTCCAGCTTTTCGGCCCTTCCGCACTGGACTTGATTTGAAACACTGTCCCATTGATTCTTAAGCCTGTTGTCGTCGTATCTGCTCCTCCCTGCAAATCACCCCTCCGTCTGCTGCTTGGAACTAGCCCCGACCTGACAATATAAATGTGTGTGTGCATTTATGTGAGCTTCTGAGCAGGTTTGCATTTAAAGTTTGTAGAAAGAAATATGAAATAAATCAGTAATATGTATTTTTATGAGTGCTTCTTTCTATTCATTTGGAGCCTGTGAGAATTTAGTTTAAAAATGATCAATTAGACCGGACGCAGTGGCTCACGCCCATAATCCTAGCACTCTGGGAGACTGAGATGGGTGGATTGCTTGTGCTCATGAGTTTGAGACCAGCCTGAGCAAAAGCGAGATCCTCGTCTCTATGAAAAATAGAAAAAATTAAGGCAAGAGGTTCGCTTGAGCCTGAGTTGGAGGTTGCTGTGAGCTATGATGCCACAACACTGTACCCAGGGTGATAGCTTGAGACCCTGTCTCACAAAAAAAAATATAATAATAATCTGATGAATAGTAACATAATATGCAGAGATAGCTTTTAAGTCTTAAAATGTAAGTAGAAAAAAATTCAAGGAGTATACATTTATAACACTGTAGTTTGGGATGGGAGTTTGGTTTTCTTTTGACTTAGTAAATTTTTTTTTTTAGATAAAGTCTCACCATGTTGGCCTTGGTAAAGTACCCTGGCATCATAGCTCTCAGCAGCCTTAAACTCTTGGGCTCAAGGGAACCTTTCATTTTGTATGTTTTCAAAAAGACAATATAGTCATCTATCAGAAAATATGTATATATATACTAATTTGGGTAAGTGATATTTCTTGTTAGTAAGTTGAAAACAATTTAGTGTGCTGTATTATAAGGCTTTTAATAGAGTCGGTTTTTGACATTTTCATTTAAAACCAGCACATCTTTCTCTAGCTCCTTGCTAACTGATTCAGTGAGAGCAGCTAGGATCACCTTTGAATCCAGCTTTCTCTGAGAAGGAAAACCAAAAACATAGAGCCAACTTCGCAATTCAGGCAGGAAAAAGAAGTGGGGAGTCACGTTAAAGAGAAGGAGCGTCATTCCCATGATGGAAACAACCCTTCAACCAAATAAGGAAAGCTTTTGGTGGGCATGATAAAATGAAAATTTGATCTTAAAGTGCTGGCTACTTGCAGTTAAAAAACTACACAGTATCATCGTAATTATCTAGATGCCCAGCTGAATGACAATGCAGTTCTTCAAAATCTTCAAAGGAAGAATAAAATCGAGCCATATTACATGTTCTTACTAAAGAGACAGAGAGAGCAGTAGTTGTGAGGTTTAAAACCTCACAGAATTTTTGAAAATGTATATACAGTACACTCTAGATAAGGAAGATCCTGAAGGGTTTTAGGTGGATAATTTTTCATTAGATTGAAGAGATTTTCTTTGATTTCACCTTTGCTAACTCATTTTGTTTTTAATGAATGTTGAATTTTATTGAATACTATTTAGAAAATGTGCTTTCCTTTAATCTATGAATATGATAAATTTTTGATAGCTTATCTGAAGTTGGACAATCTTATATTTCTGGAAGCATTATTATTATTCGCACTCTAGCAGATTCAATTTGTGGGTAGCGTTTCATTCAATATTTTTGTTAGGTACAAAGTGAGATTTATCTGTGGTTTCTGTCATCTTGTTTTCCTCTTCTCTGGTTTGCTATCAAAATTATATCAATGTACCAAATTAATTGGGTAGTCATTCCTCTTGTAATCAATCTTCCATCAAAGAACTGGCAAATATAAGGACTTTCCTGCTTACAGTAACAAAGATGACAGGTTATATGTAGATTAAAGTTTGATCTTCCTGCAGACATCACTAAGACTGTTGTGAAGAAAATGCAAAAACACAATAAAACCAAATTTGGGAAAATAGTTGCCTTGAATGAGAGACGTCAATAAAATTTTAGAATATCAAAAAATGGTTGAGTGATTCCCAAGTATAGAGAAATAAACTGAAATTTAATTGTCATTAGAGAGGGAAGCAAAAAAGATTATACAATATGGTTTCCTGAGCCTTGGAAGAGTTTAGGAATTAGAAACACAGCTAGTTCCAGTCTGAGGAACTAACAGACAACCTTCATTCTCAACCTTGTGTTTTTCTTCCTACCAGGGGTGGGGGAACCTCTTGCTAATGCTTTTTTTCTTTTCACCTTTATGTCCTTGGAGAAATTTTCCCTCTATATTGACTTCATATGTTTTTTTTCACAGTCATCTCTCAATTGAATATTTTTAGTTGCCGTTTTTTGAATTAATTACATGTAGTAATTACTACATATATTTATGGGGTATCATGTGATGACTTGATCTATAATATGGGGAATGTTTAAATCAAACTGATTAACATAGTCATTAAATCACTTATTTTCTTTTTTTGGTTTTTTATTTTTTTGAGAGAGAGTCTCCACTATGTCACCCTTGGTAGAGTGCTGTGACATCACAGTTCACAGCAGCCTCCAACTCTTGGGCTTAAGAGATTCTCTTGCCTCAGCCTCCCAAGTAGCTGGGACTACAGGTCCCTGCCACAACTACAACACCTAGCTATTTTTTCGTTGCAGTTGTCATTGTTGTTTAGTAGGCCTGGGTCAGGTTCAAATTCACCTGCCTTAGTGCCCTAACCACTGAGATACAGGTGCTGAGCCTAAATCACTTACGTTCTATGATAAGACATTTAAAATTTACTCTTAGTTATTTTGAAATATACCCTTGCATTGTGCACATTAAATGAGATCTCACCAAATGCCCAGGTCTTCCTCTATCACTTTAAACCAGGCACTTAGATGAAGTTAGTATTTGTCTTAGGAAGACCAGTTCTTTACAAAATTGCAGGTCTTGCTTTTTTTTTTTTTTTGAGAAAGAACCTCAAGCTGTCCGCCTGGGCAGAGTATCGTGGCAATCACAGCTCAAAGCAACCTCCAACTCGTGGGCTCAAGAGAGTCTCCTGCCTCTGCCTCCCAAGTAGCTGGGACCATAGGCACCCGCCACAACGCCTGGCTATTTTTTGGTTGCAGCCATCATTGTTGTTTTGGTGGGTCTGGGCTGGATTTGAACCCGCCACCTTAGGTGTACGGTGGCTGGCGCCTTAGCCACTTGAGCCATAGGCGCCAAGTCTAGTCTTGCATTTGTTTACACAATTCCTCCATCTCAAGGAGAACTAAAATTTTTGTGATATTTTCTGAGAATTTTTCCTTAAGGGTATTCCTCTTGGCTTTCATTTGGGCTCTTTTTGTCTAGAGAGATAAACATCTTAGGTTTTTATCTGTATATTAACTTAAATTATAAATTAATGGAAACATTGTATGTATTATAAAATGTATATTTTTGGTAGGCAGCTATTCTCATTGATAAAGAAGAGGTAAATCGAATCATTAGAGGTTAGTAATGACAAAGTTCTGTGTTTGAGTTTGTGAGATCATAGTTGATAATTTCCTTTGCTTTGGAGAGCAATATGGATAGACACATATATAGATAAGAATATTTGAATTTAGTTCTTCATTCTATTTCAGAACTCTATTTGTGCTTACACATCAGAGTTCATAAACGATGGCCTGTTCATTGAATATAATTCATAAATAGGTCTTTGTTTAGCCAATACTTTGTTTTGTTATTTTTAATAAGCCAGTGTTTAGAAATTATTTTTTATATAAAAAAAAATCCAGACTTCTAGTTCATAGGTGATTCTTCCCATAGTAAAAATGAAGGCATTGTTTGTGCTGAAAAATGGCACAGTCTGGCCACAGAGGCCGGTATCCTTGCCTGCCAGTGGTCCTCTGGAGCTGGGGAGCAGCCTCCCCTCTTGTGTTCTCCAGTTTTCCACCACTCACTGTATGTCCCCCATGGGGATGAGTGGCAGCCATAATTTGTTCTGCCTAATACATCAGGTTCAATTCCTGAGGCTCCCCTGATTTATTCACCTTCAACTGGTCACTAGCTCATGGAGGGTCCCGGCTGTTGCTGCCACCACTACAGCTGAATCTGCCCCAGATTCTAACAGTACTGTGCATCTTGGCTGTGTCTGGGGTGACTAACGGGCTTCCTGGTAGGGCCTCTGTTGGTCCTGCCTACCAGGCAGGATCTGTAACAGCTGTGGCCATTTTGCTCAACCTAATCAGATTGAAAGAGCCTCTGAATCCTCTCAAATGACCTGAAAGTAAGGTAGTTATCACCTGTGGTTAATGCAAATGTGACTCAGTGACGGGCAGGAGACCTCAGGGAGTTAGCCAATAAAATCCTTTCCTTTTCTTCCTTTGACACAAATGGAAGCATGGAGGCTGCGGGTGGGTTCCCTGAAGATACCCTCTGTGGGCAGAAAGCCAATGGGCTTTTTCATGACGTTGTGGCCAGTTTGGTGAAGCACCATCTTGAATTTGTCTTACTTTCTTGCCTCTCTTTCCTTTCTCTGGGCTTTGTGCTTTGAGATTGCTGCTCTCAAAAAAGTATTCCCGCCCAAGCTTTCCCTTAGGCTCTGTGTTCTACAGCCCCTGGGCTTGGATTCCCACTTTTTTCTTAAATGTTATCTTGCTGGCCTGTATCAGCTCCCAGTTTTTTAATCCTTGCTCTACATTTTTTTTCTTAAACTCTCCTTCTTCTTTTTGGCATTTTAGAATATAAAATTGGCAACCTGAAGATAAACCCTAAGCCTTATTCTTTTAACAATTACATATAATTCTTTTGTATAAATATTATATGATTTTCTTTTAATAATTCCCCCTTTTGAAGCATTTAGATTCTGGTTATCACAATATCCTTGCTTGGAACACCACCCTACGGCTATGTGTGTGTATGTGTGTGTGTTTAGAGAGGAGATATTTATAGGGAGATATTTTTACCAACCAATGGCAGTGCCGTAAAACATTAATTTATAGTTCATAACTGTGGCAATGGCTAGCATGTGTTCACCCAGCAGGATTTTGCTGTCTTTAGAATCTGTTAACATTCTATATATATGTTCATCTCACCATAAAAATAGATCTTTTGCCTAAAGCAACACATGTAATAAAAATTAGTGGGGATATTGATAATGTTTCATTAATCTTACCCTACCTTAAGCAGTACAGAAACCTACTCCTATTGAGGAAGGCTTTTCCACGGCAAAGAAGGGAAGATTAAAATAAAATGCATTCAAAGACATGCCCAAGTTTGCTTTCCCATGTGGAAACTCCTGGGCCATCTGGTTTACTTCTGCTACAGCACCTGGAAGATTACTGGCATTGAATAAATATAACTATAGTGGTAATTAACAGAGGGTCATACCCACATCTCTCAAAATGATTTGGATACAATAATACGAACAACTTAATCTGAAGTAATATTTCTTTTAATAATATTATGCACTTTATTTAAGTAAATACTCACAAATCATAGCTACATTTAACTACTGTCTTTTTATTTTTTTTCCTATTTATTTGCCACTGGTAGCGTATGACCTAGAAGCTCTAAGATTGCGTTTTAGATTTTTCTGATTGTTGGAAAAATTTTAATGAGCCTGTTCTCAGCAGGGTCATCTTAAAAATAAATGGCACTTTAAATGCCACTGCTGTCTGCTTGCAGTTTGAAATCTATGGACTCCTTTCATCAGCGGCCAATATGATCAATCTCCTTTTGGTTTTGTTAGAGATAGTTCTTTAAAACTGAACATTTACATACTAAACGGTTATATTAAATACTAAATTATTTAATGCCACTTTCAAAGCATGCAGGAAGGCACAGCACTAATAGAGAGGTCTGTGGTGGTGTTCAGAGAGCAAATTAAATTATTTTTACTCCTAGAACGAAGTCCATTCCTTTAAACCAATTGAATCACGTAAGGTATATTTAGGGATTCTCTTCACCTCAGTGGTCGAGAAAACGTGGGATAGAGCCTAGTTTTCAACATAAATTTACTTAACCTGGTCCTGCCAGGGCTGGTCTAGCTTAAGTTGGCATCCACCGGTGAATAACAAGGTGCTATTCAGAGCTGTGTCACATGGACCATTGTAGAATGGCAAAAAAAAAAAAAAAAAAAAAAAAGCAGTGTGTACACTGTGGCACTAAGAAAGGATTCAGCATGGATGGCTGCCTTTCGGCACATGTCTGTTTCAAATTCTTGGGATCAGTAAATGCCATTCAGTGTAAGATTGTTTATATTTTAAATCTACCCTTTTGGGGCAAGCTAAATGTTTAGAGACAAATTTAGGCATAATTATTTCATTGAAATAATTCACTAAGAAATATGTTAATTATGCTATTCAAAAAAGGAGTCTCCCAGGTCATCCATGTAGACCAATACCATGGCCTCTTATTACTCCATTACTCATCTACTAAAACCATCACCTGCAGTCTGATAATCAAATTTTGAAAATTCCTCCTGGCTATTCCATAAGCACACTGTTTCCAGAACATGCCACATTTAAATTTAAATCATTTTTTTCTTTCTCCCTGAAAGAAAAGACATAATGGGTTTTATTATAATTATATTCTCTGACGATCCAAGTGCTATTTGGCTGTGTCTGGACAATACATTCTCCAGTATTAAAGACTTAGCCTTGCAGCCCTTTTGTGCCCATAATTCTTATTGATTTCAATGAGTATTATGCACTCACAAGAGCTATAAGATGGATTATTAGCAAACAGAGGGCAGCCCAGTGTATGCTGGCATGCTGTGGGAAGAAATTTGCTGTGCATTGTGCTTCCATGCTAGGATAAATGAGGCAGAGAATTAATTAATAAGGGTAACTGAATTAGTTACTAACACATAATTATGTCGGGGCACCTCTATCAGGTTTATGTCTGATTTTAGACAATACAGCATGGCTTTATTTTCAGGGGCAGTTTCTGAGATATTAATTCCTGCAGAGTACCTGAGTTGGCACTTCTGGACTAAGTCTGCAGCTTGCTGATCCTACGTGGTTCCTTCTCCTTAAGCCCTCAGACCAACTTTCCCTGTGACAGCTAGTGACCACCAATTTTACTAAATCAAATGTGTCTCTTAGTATCAGCCTTTCTTGATATTTCCTTTGACCCTCCTTCCTAATGAGATAGCTTATTCTCTTCTTTCCATGGCATCATTGTCTTATGATTTTTTAAAAAAATTTTTATTAAATCATAACTGTATGCATTAATGCATTTATGGGGTACAATGTGCTGATTTTATATACAATTTGGAATGCTTCCATCAGACTAGTTAACACTACTCTCTATTTCAAAACTTTTGGAGCCGTATCCTTCTTCTGGCAGGATCTTTCTCTGTCCACAATATACCTTAATATTTATTTTTATTTATTTATTTTTAATATTTATTTTGACTTAAATTATATGACTAGTTGGTAGCAAATGTCCTAAATATTTCTCCTGAACTGAAGAAAGCCATATTCTCAACAATCTAGGTAGTCTTATTTCTTTAAATTCTATTTCAAAATGTGAGAATTCTTCCAGCGATGATTCTTTAAATCTTAATTAACACATGAAATGTTGATGTCTTAAGATAATGTAGATGGATTTTTAATTTAATTCAATCGAGCTTTTCCCCATCAAGTATCTAAGATAATGATGAAGATTTTCTATAAGGATACACTTCTTAAGCATACTTATCATATTAATATTTTGTTAAGATTTAAATTATAACATTGACTAGAGATTACTAGTGAATTTTTCCAAAAGTTTAATATCAGTTCTTAATCCATAAGTTTTGCAACACACGCACACGCACACATGCTTTGTTTTTAATTGACACATAATAATCGTGCAATTTATGGGGTACAGTATGATGTTTTGATACATATATACATTGTATAAAGATTATATCAGGGCAATTAGCCTATCCATCATCTCAAACGCCTGTCATTTCTTTGTGGTGAGAACATCCCAAATCTTCTCTTCTCATTATTTTAAAGCATACAACACGTTATTGATGTCTATTGTACGCTACGATTCATAAAACTCTACAACTTATTCCCACCATCTAACTGATCGAATCTAACTGACCTAATTGTAACTTGGTGCTTATTGAACATATGTATTTTATAAGAGCATGTATGTGTATAAATAGAAATATAAATATTTGTGTATGGATGGATGGAAAGGTATGTAAGTGAACACAGTCACACTGCCATTACTCTTTATTCAGGTTCTAGTAAATACCAGCAAGATAAGAGATTTTTTAAAATCCCAAACTATCCTTCAAAACATTTTTAAAGCATGTTGTATATGTAATTTATCATTTAGCATATAAACTTAGGACAAATAGTTTTTCTTTATCAAATAGAGGGAGGCATTTGATTTCAATTATTTCTCTAAAGCTGAAAAATTACAGGACTCTAGAAATTTGGAGTTTATTACATTCACTAATGTGATAATATTTTATGCAAATTTTATATAGGAGAACAAGCTTCTCTGTGAACAAAATATAGGAAATCTTGGGATTTTTAGACATGTCCCTGACTTAAAACTTTATACCTTTCTGATATTTAAGATACAATACCAATCTATGAATTTTTGCAAATCATTTATTTGTTTTTATGAATTCCTTTTCACATCGAATAGCTCATCCCAGTATTTTATTTTTTTTTATTTGAAGAACAAGTTATATTCTTTCAATCTTTTATTTTCAAGTGTTCTAACTATGACTATGAAGTGGGCAGAGTGATAGTCATCAATTTGCCATAAACTTTTATTTAATATTGTTATAGATTACTGTTGTCTCTATGACATCTGCCATCTTGTGTCTACTAATTATATTATTTAAAAATTATGCTTTTCCTATTTCCTTATCTACATTTTTATTACTAGAAAAAAACCTCATTGATTAGTAAGTTGTTTTGTTTATAACCTAAAAATCAACTAATTTAGAAGATTTAAAGGATGGGTGACATCCTCTGTGTTATACCCAGTCAAGAGATATTTCTAGTGGTGAGTGCTGTGTATACAGTCACAAGGGGGCCTGACAATAATTACTTTCACAAAGGTTATAGAAAGGTCATACAAAATAGTGTTGAAGGATATATTCAACAACAGTCTAGTCTGTAGCAAAACAGTTATTGTTTCACACATAAGATTTCTCTGGATACAAAGATTGAATGTTATGAATAAAGTTATTTCTGGTGAACACTGCCCATAATAATATCATGTAGTTACATTAGAAAAAAAATTAGGATGACATGCATTGATAACATCATGCACACAAGAGTGTGAATATAGGGAGTCAATAGTCAATATATAATGAAAACAGGCTGGATTTGATGAGCAGATATAACAATTGTATGTTTGTGATAGTGGCACAACATTCTTCCAAAATGTATAAAGGAAATAAAGGTAGAATTAAATGATCAAAATATTGTCACATTGTTCCAATGAGAACAATCGAAGATAATAGAATTCAGAAAAAAATATTTTTGAATGTATGGAAAGTTAATTCATTATACAGCATTAACATTATCAAACAATAGGGAGAGATAGACTTCCCAGTAAATGACATGGGGACAATTGGCTATTCTCCTAAGAAATGGAATTATTTACCTATCTTGAAAGATTTACAACACTAACTTCCAGATTCATTAACCTTTTTGGAATCTAATATAGAATAATACTTGTACTACCTTGGAGTAGTGAAAGTTTCAATAAACAAGTTCTAACATTGTATACCATAAGGAAAACATAGGTATATTTAACTACATTCAAATTAAAAATTTATTTTAGAGGAAAAAGACATAAAGTGAGAGAAGATAGTGGCAACATATAATTGACAAAGTATCTAAAATATATTTAAAAACACTTTCAGTTTTATGAGGGAAGACAACAAACAAGCTAAGGGCAGGAGGTGGATGAAAACCAAAAATGTACATAGGCTTTCTCTGGAGGATGATGCACATGCAGTCAGTAGTGATGGGGAAAGATATCAAGAAACGTTCCATTTAACAGTAACCAAAACAAACACAAACCACAGTCACAATGTTAAGTGTTTTCCAGCTATGCTGAAAACCAAATCAACATTTAGATAAATAACCTACAGACACTGTTGCAGTTGTAAATTGGGAGACACGTGGAGGAACATTTATAGAAACAGTACTGGACAAAAATCAGAATTTTTTTTTTTTGGAGACAGAGCCTCAAGCTATCCCCCTCGGTAGAGTGCCATGGCATCACAGCTCATAGCAACCTCCAACTCCTGGGCTCAAGCGAGTCTCCTGCCTCAGCCTCCCAAGTAGCTGGGACCACAGGCGCCCACCACAACACCCGGCCATTTTTTGGCTGCAGCCATCATTGTTGTTTGGTGGGCCTGGGCTGGGGATTCGAACCCGCCAGCTTAGGTGTACGTGGCTGGCGCCTTAGCCGATTGAGCCACAGGCGCCGAGCCTCCTTTTATATTTCTTAAGGTGTTGTCCTTGGTAGAGTGCTGTGGCATCACAGCTCACAGCAATCTTCAACTCCTGGGCTCAAGTGATTCCCCTGCCTCAGCCTCCCAGGTAGCTGGGATTATAGGCGCCTGCCACAATGCCTGGCTATTTTTTGGTTGCAGCTGTCATTGTTTGGCAGGCCCAGGCTAGATTTGAACCTGCCAGCTCAGGTGTATGTGGCTGGTGCCTTAGCCACTTGAGCCACAGGCGCTGAGCCTCCTTTTATATTTCTGCTTATGACAATGCAGTTTGACAGAGCATTGAGTCAAGTACATCTTTGCTTTTAGACATCTATGTTTTTTTGGGTTTTTTTGGTAGTTTTTGGCTGGGGCTGGGTTTGAACCCGCCACTTCCGGCACATGGGGCCTGTGCCCTACTCCTTTGAGCCACAGGTGCCGCCCAGACATCTATGTTTTTAGACATAAGCTAGGTCATATAAAGAATCATATGCAAAGGACTGCTTTTTCAAAATTTTCTATCTTACTTACATGCATGGCTCATTTTTCTTATTTCTTTTAGGACTTTGCTTAGGTGTCCTTTAAATGTTGTAGAGACCTTCCTTGATGAGGCAGAGCTCTTCTTCCTCCTCAACCGTTTTATTTTATTTCTTACTTGCTTTATCTGTCTCTAATATCATTTATCACCATCTGACATGTATATTTATTTACTATATATTTTCCACAGTAAAATGCAGTGTTTATGAGGGGTGGGAACTTTGTTCTGTTAATTCCTACATTCATATTGGTTAAACTGATGTACCATAGTAGATGTTTAATGAATATTTGTTGCATGATTGTTAAAGAAGCGATTACAGGGCAATAAAGGTATTTGGATTGTGTGCCTGGATAAATATTTTTGTAGAAGAAAGTTAAATTGGGCCTTGGCATTTGTGTTGAGGACATTATTGTAGGAGATAATTGTTTATTGGGCAGAGCCTGTTTTGTCTGTTAAAACTTTGGGAGTTTCACTTATGAGTGAATCATAGTGTTAATTTGTTTACATGTCCTTTGTTTCATTACAAAAGCATAGTAAGAGGAACATTTTATTGTTCCTTTTTTGGTTGTTTTGGCATCTAAAGAAAAATGGTATCAGGATTAAAGCGTTTGTTCTGAGGAGTCTATAGAATTAGAATTTGTGGGTAGTAAGACTCAGTAATGTGTCATTTTATGAAGTTCTACAATTGATTCTGATACAAAGTCCGGATTGAGGACCACTTTATATGATATGAAACAGAAGCATAAAATGTTAAAAGCACCAGGTGCTGTTGTCCTCCTGTAGTCCCAGCTACTAAGGGGACTGAGGCAGAGGATTGATTGGGCCCAGGAGTTCAAGGTTTTAGTTTGCAGTGGTTAATCTATGAATTGCCACTGCACTTACAGCATGGTTATCATAATAAGACCTCTCCTTCCTCTACCTCTCCTTTCTCAGGCTGATCTCAAACTCTGTGAGCTCAAGTGATCTTCCCTCCTTGGTCTTCCATAGTGCTGGGATTACAGATGTGAGTTAACAGCCCAGTGGAGACCACCTTTCTTTAAAAAAAAAAAAAAAAACGGAAAAAATTTATTGTTTTATGAGTTTTTTCTCAGAAAATTCAAAATATTGAGTTTAATTCTTAGAATTTGGGAAGGGATATTGGGAAGCTAGTGTGGGAGAGAGACCAAGTCACTTTAGGCATTGAGTTTAGCCAACCCTCGGTAGTCATAACTAAATACAACTTTGCAACCTATTTACAGGCCATATCCATGTTGAAGAGAGAAATACTTAGATTCTTTGTGAAAAACAGTTTTGCAAAGAATGTCAGTTGCCTGTTCTGATAGTAAGAGCAAGTGAAGAGGTTTACATTAAGAATGATGGTTTTCAGTATAAATGTTAGGGTGTGGACAGGATTTATGCTGTTTGTCTTCTTGACTTCTGGAAATTTCCCTGCCATGTCAGCTGTACACTTAAACATCTGAGCTGTTTTATGATGCATGCTGTACAAACTCGTGTTGAAATTGTAACTTAAAAAAAACTAGCTTAACTTGTTGCATATTATTTTTTCCTGCTAGGTAAGATATAAAATTATATATTGTTCACTGCTTACTCTGGTATTAAGATAATTTCTTAAACTTTTGATTTAATAAAATCAATCGTTCCTTGCTATTTAAAAGTAAAATAAGAATTGCAGGGGCGGCGCCCATAGCTCAGTGAGTAGGGTGCCAGCCACATACACCGAGGCTGGAGGGTTCGAACCTGCCAGGGCCAGCTAAAATAAGAATGACAACTTAAACAATAACCAGGTGGTGTGGCGGGCGCTTGTAGTCCCAGCTGCTTGGGAGGCTGAAGTAAGCCCCAGAGTTTGAGATTGCTGTGAGCTGTCACACCATAGCCCTCTAACTAGGGTGACATCTTGAAACTCTTGTCTCAAAAAAAAAAAAAAAGAATTGCAGCCTAGAAATAAGTGATGGACAGGTTAATGTTGTTGTTCTCTTATATGTTTTACTCAATTGAAATTTTGTTGGTTAGTATTATATGAAGAATTCTTCAGTTTAGGTAATTTGAAATTTCTACTAAAACCTCCTGAGAAACTATATTATTTGAAGCCAATAATATTTTTAATCTTAAAGATTCCATTTGATTTTTATTACAAAGGAGATTGTTTAAACATTACTGTGTAGGTAGCATCTATAAGTTTTATCTGACTGCATAAAGAGAGAAATGAAAGTTTGCTTTTAAAAATATAGACCTTGGCTCAGTGCCGGTGGCTCAAGTGGCTAAGGCGTCAGCCACATACACCTAAGGTGGCGGGTTCAAATCCAGCCTTGGCCCACCAAACAACAATGATGGCTGCAACCAAAAAATAGCCAGGCGTTGTGGCAGCGCCTGTGGTCCCAGCTACTTGGGAGGCAGAGGCAGGAGACTTGCTTGAGCCCAGGAGTTGGAGGTTGCTGTGAGCTGTGATGCCATAGCACTCTACCC